>KB673046.1:400301-421365 GCA_000349145.1 Anopheles dirus
TCACCCTGCTCACCCCGCACAGGGCCCGAAAAGGGGGAGGTGTTTTTCGCGCCGGAGAAAAATGTCACTGTGATTTATTTTTATCGGGCCCCATGCTTGCCGAACGAAAGCAGCGGAGCGAAATACGCGCCGCACGCCCAAAGACGACAGGCAAATGAACCGACGGGTAAATAGCTACTTCCTTTTTAGAGTATTATCGCACACACACACACACACACACACAGATAACATCCTCCCACATTATGGCCGCTAATGGAAAACAGACGCGATGAATGAACCGAGAAGCTTCACGCGCGCAAGCAAGCTTTGTGTGTGTGTGCGCTCGTGTGTGTGTGTGAGAGAGAGAGTGGAGGGAGCAAATCAATGCGCAGTGGAACGGAGACGGGGATAAAAGAATCCGGAATAAAAAAAAAGTGGAAACTTACGTCTACTATCGTGCAGATGAAGTTTGCAATACATATTACTATCCGTGGTGCGTACATTTAGGCGCTACCTCTTTATGACCCTTTTAATCGAGCAGATAGCATACTTTCGGGCGTGGGCACCTTGCGCCATAAACTATGAAAAACTTCGCAATCATTTCGCACGCATTTCGCAACATTATCTAAAATTTGCATACTTCCAGGCTGATGGAGTCATTTGCGCCCTTAAGCAGGCAAACTGCGTAACAAACGCTGCGTGCCGTGTAAACAATTATGTAAAATTTAAACAAATATTTGTGGGATGTTAACTTACACACCAGGACTTGGCATCTCGCGAACTTAAAGCGAAGCACCAACGAGAAGAAGCAAAAAAAACACACTATGCGGCGTAAAATGAAAAATGAAGCAACAGGAAGGCGCCGTGGCCTGACGGGTGCCACTCACGCCACGCAGCGCGCGCTTACCCCTTTCTCTACCGGCGGTGGGATATTTTTATACCGAATTTTCATCGTCGAATTTATCATCTCGTGCCTGGTGGGAAGCGGGGAAAAGCTTCTCGTCCATTCACCATTCCCGTCGTGCTTTATTTGTTTATCATCTTTCGGCCACCCGACCGACCCAAACGCGTCTGCTCGTTTCGCTCGCTGGCCGGTGGCATTTTGCAACCCGCTCCCCCAGCGCGTTTGCAGCGCGAAATGATCAAGCGTATCAGGTAACGGCGGTGGGTTGGGCGCGAGCGCACCGATAAGCGAAGGCGAAGGCCATTGCTTGAGACGAATTTGTTTTGCTTACTTTCGAATAAGCACCCGGGCGCGTGATCCCTTTCGCCGTCGCCGTCGGACTCTGTGCTGAGGCGTGCGCTTTCGCTAACTAATGAGCCAACTTTAAAGCTTCGCTCAGCGGCGGGTTCTTGGGGAAATGTTTCACGACAACCTATTGTTCAGCTACGAGCACGATCAATCAAAGCCTGTGGAGGAAAGCAAATAGTTATTAATGGATATTATGCTCACTCAGGCAACAAACGACGACGAGCGTAACGTTCGAAAAACATTATCACTCCGATGAAGCGTTTTGCCTACTTTTAGGCGCAGTATTGCTCTTTCAGCCCGAAAGTATGCAACCGTTGTAGCAGGTGCCATCCAAACGCGTTATTAAAGCCTTACAAAGCCAAAATCAAGCTGCTGCTACCGAACCGGAAATCGGCAAATGAAAAGCGAATTGCTATTTTCGTTTCGCTTACCGAGGCAACAAACAAAGTAACGCGCGCGCGTGTGTGTGTGGGTGTGTCGTGGAATGCTCATTTGTTTCACGTTTGCAACCCTTCGGTGCCCTCCATAATTGACATCGAAGCGTCTTGGGGGGAGGGAAGATAATACGCCATGAACCGTCTCGAGACGTGTCGTTCCAGACGGCAAAAGGGGGGAATTCACAAATTAGAACCTCATAATGGCACAGGGTGCTCTCGAGTACGTGTCTGTGTGTGTGTGTGCAAGGAACCGAAACCCAAAAGACACTTCCAACCTCGTGCCCATCGTTATTGTCGTCTCCACACGGCACCCGGCAGCAAGCTTCAGCCTCAGCGTGTGGAGAAGAATTAGGCACCGGCACCGAGAGGATTTACGGGCAGCACATGGTACAAATTCGGTGCTTCCGCCCCGTGACAGCGCTGTGACAGCACGGCGTTTGCTAAGTCAATCGGAAAATTATGCTAAATTCCTGGCCCTGGTTGTTACTTCATGTATGAACGCGTGTGTGATCAAAAAGCGGGGGAAAAGGTAAATAGGAAATGATCCTTGTTGAATGGAGCCGAGAACAAACCCGACAGGTTTATTTATTTCAATTCCTTTCTATTTTTTACCACTTTGCGTGACATTGCGTTTCCCCACAACATTATGCGTGGGATGTTTGGGTTTCGGGGGCAACTGCAGGCCCGAAACACGCACGACTTTGATATCCATTTTGTAACTCTCTCACCCATCTTGTTTGCACAGAGGATTGCCTATCTAGCAGGCGCAATCGAGTTCGTATCCCATCAATAGCGGCAATCGCAGCTGTTGTCGTGCGAATTGCATACATTTTGGGCGATTTTTAACTTACGCCTCAAAGTATGCAATACGCATTGCACGAAGTTATTTTAAATACTTTTTACCATTCCATTTGACAATTTAATGAATGTATCCTGCTGGGAGAATATTGGGATGTAAGACAGCAAACAAAACAGTGAGAACGCTTCAAAATGGATGGTATGTGCCACTCGTTAGGGGTGAAATGCCACACAGATACTGTTACCGACCGCTAAGAGGCTCGCTCATACACATTGCATACCTTTCGGGGCGGGTTTGACGCAAAACATGGCCGTAAACATTACACGAGCGGCTCCACACGCTAAACGCGAAATCTCTTCACACTCACACGCTCTTTGGAAAATTGGAATTTATGCAAATGCCACCCTACCAAACATTCCACGGACTAGTGTGTGCGCGTGTGTGTGTGCGGCACCTGTTGGACAATAGCGCTCGGCTGCCTCGGCCAGGTGGGGTGGTAGGATTTGCGATTGGTTTCAACGGGAGGGAGAACATATAAATTATGCTGCATAAATTATACGACGATGGAGCCAACTTTCGACGGCCGAAGTCACTTTATTTATCGACCCACTTTACACGGGCGGTGGGAGTTTTGGTAGGTGGGGGAAGTAAGTGTATTGGAAAAGGAACCTTCTCCTCGTCGCAACGAAACCCCACCTCACCGGGCGATGCTGTTCTACCACCCCGGAGGGCGGAATATATTTGCACTTGCCTGTGCGCGGGTCTTTTGTCGCCAGGCGTTTCGCGCAAATTTCTCCAAAAACATCTTTTATGTAGAGAGCAGAGCAGGCTGCTCCCTCCGGGGGCACCCCGGCAAGGCATGATGAATGATCCAGCCGATTCGATGCGCCGAAACCATCGGTCTATTCGCCACCAACCACGACTCCCACCACCGTCGCCCTGCGTCCTGGAACAATTCGGGAGGCTCCAAACTAACTTCGCACACGGTGTCAGGTGCGATCGCTTTGATAATTCGTCACGGTGCGGGAGTGGGCTGTGCTTTTCGGAATCGGCTGTTTTAGGTCGTGAGTGAGAGAGAGAGATTGTGGAATTTACATTATCTTCGCGGAACTGTCAACAGCTCGGGCGAGTGGCTTACTTGGGAAATTCTGCTAAGATACTTAGCACGGCGCGAACAGTGGCTCCAGTTCGTTTACTGCCTGCTGGTGGACGAAAATGTGCTTACGCGGCCGGCACCGCCACTTTGCCTGGCGTGTAGAATTGGGCTTTAGTGAATTACGACAGAGTGTCTCGTGTGTTGGCGCTCGCACTTGTAGCACAAAACACCAAAACAGATCTCCGAATGATGGCGAGCGAATTCTGTGCGAACTTCCACCTCTTACTGTTCATTGGAACAGCAACCTCAAGTAGTTGTACACCTGTCGTTTCTGCAGAAGTTGGTATATTCTATTTCAATAGGTTTCGCTTTTTTTTGTTCATTCTATCATCTTCAATTTTTACCTACTTTTTACCGACTTTTATCAGAGAGCCTATCAGAATTTCATCATAGATATCTTTTGGACAGATATTTGAGTACCGGTCAGGAACCTTCATGTCCACAACTGTTGAATGTACTTTGATATCCTTAAACTCTCTCACTTACAGAAGAAAAGAGCATCACAACATCTCAATGTTGCAAGATCTTAAAGTTTTCTTAAGATGCAAAAAGGTAAAAAAAACTTTAAGATTTTGTAATACCGAGATGTTGTGATGCTTCGTCTTTATGAAGCACATCCAGAAGTTGTGTACATGAAGGTTCCTGGCGGATGCTCAAATATCCGTCCAAAAGATATTTATGATGAAATCCCAAAGAATGCCTCTGAGGGACTTGCAGTCTTCAGATTAGCTCCCGAGGTGTCAGGAAAGGTATTGCCGGTCAAAGTTGGTCAAAGAACTATAGTACAGCAATTAACTTGTTACTCTGAAAAGCATTTCTTTGTTCGTGCGACTAAGCGATGTTTCCTTGCCCTTGAACTGAGACTTTAGATTTCTTCCGCACCATTCTATCCATTGTTGAGGTTGCCCCCAAGTCACGAGTCAGGTCGCTGGCAGCGTTTTCATAAACAAAACGACAGAAATGCCTCACCAAGGACCGTTGCCATTGCTTGCCATGGAAAGGAAATTAAACTTCATCAGAAACCTCCATGCACATGCGTCGGGGCGTTGGCCATGTGACGAGGAATGGAAATATATTGCGAATTATATTTCTCGTGCAACCTACACTTCACACCAGCTGCAACTGCACTCGCACGCAGTGGGGACACTTCCCGGACTCCAGAACCTCGCTCCATTCAAAGATAAATGAGAACTTTTCCGGTGACATCGCCGCAGACAAAGTGAGGCGGACGCAAAAATGCAGACCATTCCGACTGCCTTGTCGGTGCGAGATAAGCGGCGGGAACTTCTCACGTTGCTCCGCCGTGTGTTCCACCGGCCGCAGCCGGTCAGGTGAGTGCGAAGAGTAGAGGAGCCACATCAAATAACCCCACCAGCCAGCAAATACAAAAAAAAACGTGGGAACAGTGCGGGGCCAAGAAAACACGTTGACAGGGCTTCTTGGCGCATGTGACCCGTCTGGATATCATTCACTTTCTCCGGGGTGAGAGGGTCTCAAGATTTCTCGGAAACCTAGCCAGTACACCACAGTGTGTGTGAGAAAGAGAGAGATAGAGGTCGAGAGGATCGCTCGAGAGCATCGCTTCAGGGTTCCGCTTCGTGCAGCTCGTCCCACCGGCACATGATATATTGGACAATTTCGTTAACAAGACACAGTATTCTTCGCGTGTGCGCGTGTGCGCGCTCTCTCTCTCTCTCTTTCTTGAACCACTTTTGCCACTTCTTTTCCCCTTCCCACAGGCTGGCCCGGATGACGGTGGCGGAGACGTACGACAACGAGGCGCACTACGAAATCACCTACCTGATGTTCGTCTGGATCGCCTTCCTGCCGACCATCATCGTGCCGTGGATATACGCCTCCTGGGTGCTCTCGAAGTAAGTACCACCCGTGGCAGCTCAAGCAGCAGCCGTAATGTCGCAACAATGTCGGAGCCGCGTTCGTTAGGATGTCAATGCATAAATGGCGCCGGGTTTGATTGGAATTCGAACCTGGTGGTACCGGGGCAGGGGCGGCGACACCCGCCGGAGGAGCTATCAACGATGAAATAATTGACAAATTGCTTCGTCTGCCCGCTCAGCCACACTCAGTGATGTACCAGATCGTCGTTCAGGCATTATTGCTGTCTTTTTGTCAGTTTTGCTTTTTTACGTCCCTATGACTTTGTTAAAAACTAAATTTCATTGCATGTAAACTCGAAATGAGAGGAGAGAGAGAGAGAAAGTACCAATACACCAACAAGCTCAAGCTAGAAGTCTAGGAAGTACAGGAATTGGCGATAAAAGACTATGCCTGCAAACGTCTATACCTGATGTCTTACTAAACTTGTAGATTTGATGTGTTTTAGGATAGCAGGATAGCGTATTCCTTAATAGAGGAAGAAGGTCTAATATGGATACTTCCAATAGCAATTCCAATAGCAATGTTTCTTGTCCCTCCTTTTACAAAACACAATCAAACACAATCAAAACCAAAGCATTGATTGGACCTCAAGGAATGCCAATCAAGAGAAGTCGAATTGAAGAGCATAAAGAGATTTATAAATAGATGTAAACCTTTTAACAAAGGAAGGAAGAACTAGAACCATTACTAATGGAATTGCTATTGGAAGTGTCCCAATTTGACCTAAAACCTATTCTAAATCACATCAAGTCTACAAGTCTACTACAGATATAGCCGCTTAAGTCGGTTAAAAAGCTTTCCAAAAAAAAACATACAATTCAGGCCAGCCGTACATCACTGGCCGTAAGTTGTGGCCTTAAACTTGAACTGAGAGGGCCTCCTTGAGCGAATCTCGCCTTCATCGTCGCCCGGATTGACTTCAACAAATGCAAATGAGTGGAATGCAGCCGAATGCTTGGTGTCCGCAGACCTCCACTTCCCGGAGTGGAGAGCTCGGTGCACCCGGCCATTAATTACTGCTTCAAGTGGCGACTGCTTCGAGTGTCCAGCCCCGAGTAGCAGGGGAAGATTTTCAACTTCTGGCCATACTTCTTCCCATTGCAGACCGACGAAGGAGCGGCTCCGAGGGTACTTGCGGCTGTCGTCGCGGCGCAACACCACCACCCGCTCGGAGAACTCTCTGGACGAGCCGGGGAGCACGCCGCCAGGCCACGGGAAGAAGGCGCCGGTGGCCACCCCGATGGCAACCGTCGGTGGAACGCACCACCGGTCGTCGCTAGCCGGTCCGACGGCCGGCCGTCCCGCGTCGGGCCGGCCGGGAACCCGGGCGTCCTCGCTCCAGTCGGACGGGACACTCACCGTGACCGGCAGCAACGGGACGGTGGCGACGACCTGCATGAGCGTGGCGAGCGAGGCCACCAAGTCGCCGGCGGGGCACAGTGCGCGCACGGTCGAGACGACCATCTCGCGCCAGTCGTCGGTGGGCCGACCGCGGCGCCAGCTGCCGCCGCCGCTGCGCATCGAGGAGAGCAACTTCCACAAGACGCCGTCGGTGAAGTCGAGCCGTACGCTCACGTCGACCGCGCACAACTCGTCCGTCCGGTCGACGGCGAGCCGGGCGAGCCGGGCGAGCAGCACCGCGCCGCTCTACCCGCGCCGCTACAGCACCCACAGCCGGCAGGCGTCGCAGCTGTCGCAGGCAGACCACGACGACGAGGACGACGTGAGCTCGCTCGTCGGCAACAGCTCGGACGTGACGTCCAGCACGTACTGCGACGGCGGGCTGCTGTACGCGGACGATCCGCTCGGCGCGACCGGGCCCGGCCCGCGCCGCCCGCACAGTGGCGCCCTCTCGGGGGCACCGGCCGCACCCTACCGACGTCGCAGCTCCGCCCAGACGTCGCACCTGTCAGCGGCGCGCTCCCACTACCCACAGGACGAGGCTGCCGTGGTGGTGGCCGCACCGCCGGACGAGGAGGACGACGCGGAGTCGGAGATCTTCAGCTCGGTGTCGCAGCCGTCCGCGCCGCGGAAGCGCCCGGTCGGCATCCTGAAAGCGACACCGTCGATCGCGTCGATCAGCGAGAGCGAGTACTCGTCGCGCAAGGGCTCGTTCAGCACGCTGTCGCGCGACCTCGAGATCATCGACCAGCTCGAGCGCGAACGCAGCATGGACATCCAGGAGATGATCCAGCGCGAGCAGTCGTACGAGCAGTACCTGGTGCGCCAGAACTCGAAGCTCAAGTTCTCGACCAACTTCGACGACTACTTCGAGGCGGCGGCGGCTGCGGCGGCGGCCGCTCCAGAACCGTCGCACCAGGCGGGCGGAGCGCAGCTTCCAGCGCAGCCGGGCACCAGCGGGGCGCAACTTCCGACACCGCCGACCAGCACCGGCGGCAGTCTGTCACCGCGGCGGGCCCGTTCGCCGATGCACCGACGCGCCAGCCAGCTGCCGCCGGCAGCAGCAGCCCAACCGTTCGGGCCGCGGCGGTCCATCGAGCTGGAGCGACGCTTCCACCGGACCTACTCGACCGGACCGGGGTCGACGCGCAGCTCCACCAAGTCGCGGGATCGCATCACCTTCCAGGACGATGTCTGAGAGTTGGGGACGGGTGGTGGTGGCAGTGGTAGTAGTGGTGGGGCTATCTCCAAGCTGGCATTGCGGCAGGAACGTAGCTCCAGTCGTGATCTGCTGGTTTAGACATCCACCTCCGCCCGGTCGACACTTGATCGAACTTCGTTGGAGTTCAGGTGACTTTGAGGCGCTTCCTAATAGTGTTTCTATTTTACAGACAGGTTTTGCTTCTTTTTTTGAGCAATATCCGAGGTTGACAGCTCTTGAAAACTACGTAACATGAGGCAATGGAGTCTCTTGAGGTGTAGAGTAGAGATCTAGAGAGTATGACGTTTGGACTTATACGTTTGGACGTTCGGTCGCTATAGTCTAGTCGAAGTAGTTATTCGCTCAAGCGGTTACGTTTTGGAAGTTTAAATGTCTAAAACACATTCAAAGCAGCATAAGTCAACAGACACTAGTCCACGCTAAACGAAGTGTGCTAAAGTGGGTTAAGAACCTGTGGAATGGTTGTTCGAAGGAATAAAAAACAATTCTTCTCTCTAGATCTCTATTTTATACGTCAACATGAAGCAAGCCTCTAAATTTCCTTGCAATCGGTACTCTTGCTTCGAAAATATAAGCACTCGAAGCAGGTGTTGTCACTGCAGACAACAGGTGCTCTGACATAATTCTACCTGGCAGAAGTGTTCGCAAACACACAAAAACACTCTGGCAGCATACTGAGTGAGAGCGTGTCGTTTGGCTACTATACATAAGTGGCTGCCATGAGCTATTCGTGTACGATTTTCGATCCAAAACTCGCCCGCCTCTAGTATGCGGTGGACGGCAAGGGTCTTTTGTACTCGCTAACTCACTGCACAGTTTTTAGCTTCTTGGTTTTGTTGTTCTCTTCCGAACTGCCGAACGCCTCGCATCCCGTTTCATGATGTCAACGCACGGGGTGTGGAGCTAAATTAATTAGCTGCAAATTCTCCTGCCCACAAACACCTCCGGAGCAGGTGGCGTGTGTGGCGTACGTATTTCCCACCGGGAGTGGGAACCGGGCTCCATGCTCCGTGGGAGATGATCGCAAAACCGCACCGGCAGCACGCCGCCCACGGGCTAACGCGGCACGCCCGGTTACGTGTGTACCTACGGTGCAGCAAATCGAGCAGCGCTGACCTTGCCCAACGCGTTCCACATCGTTTAGCTTATTAGTTGCTGCTTTCCCGACGCTCCGGCGGGCGTTGCTCGACGGTGATGGCCGACTGGGGACGACGGTTGTGCGGTGAGCCATCGTTCGCGCAACAACCTTGCACAAACCACGGGTGCATGTGTTAAGTTTAGATCTCATCTCAATACATCCCATTCCTGAGCCTCGTTCTATTCGCAGCCGCTTTTTGCGACTTTCGCGCCTGCCAACGATAACAATACAATCGTTGCTTCCGTTCCGCAGGCGGCGTTCGTGCAGTGCACGCCCTTCCCTGCGCCTGCAAGGTAGGCAACCCGCAGTACAGCGTGCGAACGGTGCGAAATTACAGGGTTTCCAGTGATTGTTTGGAAATCTGTCTAATTCTTTTAATATTTTCGGGTAGATTGCTAGCAGTATTTGAACTTGGTGTGCATTTTGTGTTGAAGGTGCGAAGTGAGCAGGATAATATTGTGCTTTAATAGTCTTGTTTTTTGAAAACGCAAAATAATTGAGTAAATTAAAATAGGGTTTACTACATCTCCGTCAAAACAAAGTCTCAATACACGTTCCTACGTAATATTTTGTTTCTATAATTGTATTTAAAATCGAAAGGCAACTCGCTGTAAAGTTTGCCAAGCTTTTCACGGCTGGTGTGAGAAAACCCTGCAGTAGAATAGAGAACAAATACGGAGTAGCCGCCGGCACAGCGTTGTGAAGCGCGCTGGCGGTGAAGGTGTATTTTATTCCCACCGCTTCTCTTCAGCACACGTTCACCTGAACAATGGGTTCGTTGCGGCGCTATCCGGGACGCTATCGCTTCCTGCACGTCGAGCCCGTCATCGTCGAAACAAAAGCAGGCCCCCCCACAACCGCCGGGATGGACCGATCGTAACGATGCAAACGATGGCACGCGCCGGACGGCCGAAACCCCTCGATGCGCTCGATTGGGCAATGGTAATTGAATACGCTCCGCGCCCGGTAGCCGCACCCCTGCCGGTGTTTAGCAGCGGACGGTGGCCGCGGGCCCTTTCTGTTGTGAACGAGCCGTTCCCACAGGAAAAGCGCAATTAAATCCACCACGCGTTACTCCGGGGAGCGGGTTTTGCACGATAATTTCGAACAATTACTATCAAATTACGCCGCGAGCGGCTCCCCGCGGCACGCCCTGCAGTGGAGCGCCTAGTGCATACATTTTCCCATTTTTACCTTAAAGTCCAAACGTCAAACCTGCCTCGAAAGACGTGGCTCGGGATGCAAATGCAACGTTGCGGCCAAAACAAAACACTACTAAACTAGCAACCAAAATTAGAGAGAGAGAAAATAAAAACAAACTGTGTGATTCTTCTTAGCAGTAAGTAGGGAAAACTTTTTTCATCAAGTGCAGGTGGCATAGCTCAACACACACTTTCGCCACGACCACCACCACCACCATCCCGTCTAGCGTTTAAGTAGTTGTTCGTAAGTAGATGTCAAAAAAAGCTGTAACACACAGCGCAAACACGAATCACATAAAAAACACACACACAAACACACCTACCACACATACAAATGGAGGCACGAACAAATCCCATTCACTCGGCAAACCGAAGTGCGCGAAATGCGATTAGCTGTATTGTATTCGCTTGCTGTTCGATGCGAATTGCAACAGCAAAAAAAACACGGAAAAGTCGCTTCAATGGCTTGCCGTGTAAACTTTCGTATGTTTTTTTTTGTTTTTGCTAAACCGTATCACACACCTCTCTGTTGAGGCGAAGGGTTGTGTCTCCGGTAGGTTCTGGTGCGCCTGAAGGTATACAGTACAGTTTAAACTCTCCCACAGCTGGTGGGAACGTTGCAAAGAATTTAACCGCTGCTATAACATAGAGTAAACAAAAATGTTGCAAATTACATTCCTAATGATGTATGTGAGTGTTGCATATTTTACTCGCACACAGCGTTGAAATGCAATGCAAACATCTAGGCGTAAACTTACCCGAGACACAACCTTTCGAAGAAGTTGAACGCAGTGTTCTTTGTTTCGTATTCTATTCCGTTCTGCGGTGTGATTGTGGTGCTGAACAATATAGATGTACGTGTGCGTGTGTTTCCTAGTCGTACTGTGACGCATGCAAGGGAGAATATAAGCGGGCTGTTTGCTCTTGCGTTTTGTGTTTTCGTACTAAATACGCGACGGTATCGAATGATAAAGTAAACAGATAATGAACCGGATCATACAACGATCTCAACACACATACACACGTACACGGACACATCTACACTAGCGTAATACACGGTGCTCCATCAGTTCACAGTATTGGTAGCAAGTAGTTTCTAGAACATGGCGCTAAGCACACTGATCGAATCGAATCTAGCCTGGTAGACGGTTTTTGTTGGCGAGGGATGCGTCAATGCACACGGCCCGTAGGAAGGTTTATGTAGCTGATCGGACATTACGACCCTAGTACGCTAAGAGATTGCTGTAACTCCCTCTTATCTCCACATCCCAGTCTAAGACAAACAAACAAACAAAAAAACTACTGCAGACGCGTCACGAGGCAACGAATAGTCTTATATCGCACCAAGCGCGGTCGGCACGCGGATCCGCACCTTCCCCACTTCCAGGTGGATGAATCGGACTCCCCGCCGTTGGGTACTCTCAACCGCATGGCGGCAAGCCGATACGAGGCAAGCAACTTTAACCAAACTTTCTAAACCATTGTGATTAGCGGGTAAGCGGCATTCGCGGGCAGCCATTTTTTGATAACTGTGGTTTCAATTACAGATTACATACTAATAGCAGGGTGGTGCATAAGGATGATGATGTTTGATGTTTGATGTATGGTTGGAGTTTTACACCGAGCGCGACGACGCACACACACGGGCGCAACGCAGGGCCAGGCAGATGAAGGTTTTTTTGTTGTTGTTGTTGTTGATGTTGTTGCTATTTTCCTACCGACACCAGGCGTCTCCATTTGGCTTCCGGTGCGGCACCAGGCGCCTCCATTGCCGGGCGGAGAGAAAAAAAACGAGGCCCGAAAGCCTTACAGGTCCGTTTGGTGAGTGAGTGAACGTGTTTTGTTTTTCCCATAATTTTTCGGTACATCTCGCTGAGGCTGCTGTTTCTTTTCTGTTGAGAAATTGATTTTTTTTAAGTAATTGTGGCAAAACTGGTTATTTATGTGAGGTGCTTTAACGTACAATATATGTTAATACTGTAAGTAAACATTACATAATAGGAAAAGCTTTTAAAAACAATTCTAGATTCTAGTATGGCTTTCTTTTTCACGCTCACTCAAACACCTGGAAGGCCCTTCTATGAAGAAGCCATTTTTCGGTAGGTGCTATTGGGCAACAGTTGCATCGGGGGCAAAGATAACAAAACCGGGTGCCACATTTGTAATCGTTAGAAGCGCGCAAGCGAGCGCGAACACACCGGCTCGGCGCACCGATTCCTGTGTGATCCACGCCCGCGGACAATACGTTATTGTTTGGAATAGTTTAGTTTGGAAGCCGAGTAGATGTAAAGCGTCAACGGTCACGTAAGGTAAGCAGGCGACGTGCGGTGGGCGGCAAAAGCAAAACGAACCAAAATTGTGATCACTATTAACTACTAGCGGTTTGGCGCAGCGTCGTGCGCCCATCTTGTTTTATCTCCTCTGGTACGGGTTTTTAGTTGTTTCCGGCGGGGACGCAATGAAACGTACATTAAACCAATTAACCAATTAACACCCGCTGTTGCTCCCCTACAGGATCAGTGTTTCGCTGTGTTTATGTGGAGTTGAACGAACCCACACCGGGTACGCCAATAAACCCGTAATTACATGTTTTAATCAGCAACTTCAGCAACGCGTGAAATGGGAAAGTGTGTGTGTGTGTGTATGTATGTATGTATGCTGTCTGTATGTGTTGCGTGTTGCTTGCGCGGCGAACATGGGCTCGTTGCTTTTTTGTTGCCTCTTCTCTCCTCTGTTCCACTTTCCTTGAGCGAACCATTGAGGTCGTCTAAAACTTCGCTAATCGATAGCAGTTGATGCTCGAACCGGTTCGCTTCGATGAATGTGTGATCCACCCCCTGGACAGACACATGTAACGCAGGTTAAGGCTGGGGGCAAGTGGGCGCTGGGTATGCGATGATAGAGTGAGAACAACTACGCGGCTAGTGGGAGCTTTTTTCGGTGGAAATGTTCTTCGCTTAATGTAACTTGCCCTGACCAGGAACTGACTTTGATAGAGAGCTAAGCTAAGAAGTCGATAAAAGTTCGTTAATTAATCGGTTTGTTGCGCAGATTGCATATCCACGGGCGTATGCACGCTCATTTCCGCCTGAATGTTTACAATAGGCATCACAATATGATTGTTTTTCACTTTTTATTGTCAGTTTAAAAACAATGTCATTCTTTAAGAACTAAAAGAAAACAAAAAAAGATAAAGCATAATTAGAGCGATTGTGAAGCATTTTTACAGCCCGAAAGTATGCAATCCGCACGACAGACGCACTCTACAGAAGGGAGTTTAACGATTTAGTTGTCGAATCTTTAGGCTTTGGGCTTTGCGGCTATTGATACGTAATACCGTTCGCACGAGAGCAAGCGTTCACGGATTGGTTTCATCGTAGCCCATGTGTATGTGTTGTTGTTTTCAATTAAAATCGCTGCACTTGCGAAACTGTGTGATGAAAAATGTTCGCAACACGAAGAGGAGATAAAATGGCAAACTTTGTGACAAACACGTGAAACAAATATTAACCGATCGGCAGATCATTTATACCTTACCCATCATCTCTCTCTCTCTCTCTCTCTCTCTAGGCAAACCAATCAAAATGTACTAATTAAGCTGATTAGAGGAGCTATCTGAGCAGAAGAAAAATGAATAAAGCGAAAATTAAACGACTCTATCACCTTTGAAAACACAAACGCATTTCTAGGCTCTCTTCCTGTCTCTTTCTATCTCTCTCTACCTCTCTCTCTCTCTCTCTCTCTCTCTCTCTCTCTCTCTCTCTCTCTCTTACGATCTTTTTCTCGTAGTCAATCGCTTTTCCTAGAGGACAGCGTTAGTGAGCAAAAACTCAAGGAAAGGCTTGGCCGAAAGGAATGAGATTTAAAAAGCTCCAATGCTATATATTTCAAACCTTTCCAAACATCTCAGAAGAAGCAAAAAAAAACCACCAGACGAATGCAGCTCCCGCATCGGGTGCCGCGTAACGATGACTCTTTTTGATAAAATTATAAAACAAATAAACAAATATAACAATTTAAAGAAAAAACAACAACATGGAGATGCTTTGAGAAGAAAACAAAAAAGAATTACCACAGCCGATGGGGCGCGTGTGCTGTGTGTATCAACCGTAGATGTACCAAATGCAAAGAAACCCATATAATGGACTTAATACCTGTAGTATGAATTTGTAGTGTCGGGCGAGAAGAAAAACCCCGCTCGAATCGGAAATTGCGATAATAATGGCGGCAGCACGTGTGGCGCCCTCTGGTTCTTCTGCATCCATATGCTATAACGACAAACAGAATTGAAATTGCGTACCATAAACACACAAAACACTTTGAAAACACACACAAATCGTTGGAAACACGTTTAAAGCAAATTAGCGAAACGAACGCGAGTAGATGGAACAACCAACAATAAAAAAAAACTCTTATAGAAAGCTCATACGACGAACTCGACGGGTTTTGGAGTGGACATGGATGGAAAAGAACGTAAATAAAACAGTGTATAATTATATTTTTTGTCTGCGATGAACAACAAAACACAACCCCCGGCTCGGTCGTCTTTTCTTTATCCTAGTTTTGTTTGCTGACTGAAAGAAATTCATACCGCTTCCATGCGTTGCTAATACATCCATCAACGGAACACTGCTTTACGGCATCCTCAGCCTTTGGTCGGCGCTGCGTAGAGGCGAGAATGTTGCACAATCTATCCGAACAACTATTTCCAATCTCCTCTCTATCTCCTGGAAGTTTAAAAATGGCCCAGACATGGCCGTTGAGTTGCGTTTCGTGCAGGAACATACGGCAGCAGCTGGCAGCAACAGGGCTTCGGTTGTTGTTAACACTTTCGGTCAGGCGGGCCGAATACTCCTCTGGTGCAAATCGAGGTGTCAAGTGACACCTAGAAGGCTTTTTATGGCATTTGTCGACCGATTGGGCTGAAATTTTCACCAGTTGTGCCCTAACTATTCTATTTTCATAATCCATTGAGTTTGTGACATCTGTCAGTTTGTGGCATATATGTATAGGCAGTGGCCCAGGACCTACGAAATAAAATAAAAAAAAATCCGATCAAAATGGTGGAAATGGCATCACTTTGTATATCCACTCCCGCTGTCTTTTCATAGAGAAAGGCACTTAACAATGACAGATGCTATAGAAAATCGTGTAGACCGAAAGAAAAGTTTTTTTTCTATATAAATAATACAAAAATACATCAATAATGTATTGAAAAAGCAGAATGCGCAGTAAAAACCTAGTTTGAATACCAAATGTCACGAATTATTGGCAGAAAACTTGTATTTTCTAATTTTCTTCTTCATCTTCTTCTTCTTGTTTAGTTATAAAGTGATGCCAATTGTGCAATTTTGAACGGACAATTTTGATTTTTTTGTTGGTCCTGGACCATCGCCTCTGTATGTTATTTCATGAAATTCGGGATATTTTTTTTCATATAGTTCTTGAAGTTTTTACAATTTTGACGTCAGCGGATTTTTACTTGAGACGGGCTGGGGAGGAAGCGGGAAGAGATGGAGTCACAAACTCAACGGATTATAAAACTAGAATAGTTAGCGCACAACTGTTGAAAATGTCAGCCCAATCGATCGACAAATGCCATAAAAAGCCTTCAAGGTGTCAATTGACACCTCGATTTGAAATTGACACCTCAGAAATTTACGGATTTCAAAATTTTCGAAAATCCTAAACAAAAAACTTTTCGATAATATAAGACTTTGGGTGAAAACCGTTTGTCAATATCTCTAGCCGTTTGCGAGTTTTCGAAAGCTCAAATTTGCAAAAGTGTCAATTGACACCTCGATCCATCCGTTAGTGTTAATCAGCCTTCTTGTATATTTTTTATAGCTTCAATTCCTTTTCCACTCGCCACTCGTGTGTGCCGACGGTAACATTCCGAAAAAAAGGTAATAACAGCTCCGGCATCAGGTGCTCCCTGCACGAGATGCATCCAACACGCTCGGGCCGTGCATGTGAGTGGCGCGTTCTAAAATAGCCGGATGTTTTTGCTTCCGTTTCCCTCCACCAAAGTGCAACTTCCAGCGCGCAAGAAAAATGCATCCACCAAAGTCCCAATGGCTGGCCGTGCAAACTCTGGACCTGCATGCGACCCTTACTTAGATCGCTTCCCTCAAACCAGCGTCCTTTGCTCCGAATCGCGGCGTTTTTGCAAGCCCCGATCGCGTCATTGAACCGCGCAACGGACGCACAACAAGACGCAGCATAGAAGCAACAAAAACACACACACTTCCCGCGCAATAAAAGACATTTTACAGGCAAAGCACGTACGCCAGATGAAAATGCAATTAATGGTCTTGTTTTAGCGTTTCTTTTTCTCCTCTATTCTTTTATGTTTCGTTTCAATTTTAGCTGTACCTCCCGGCGGTACACTGCCCGGGTGTATCGTCGCGCGTCGCGTGCGTGTGTGCGTGCGGGAGAGTTGTTTTTTTTTCTCTTCCGGGTGGCGAAAAACTTTCGCAAAAACCCCCGGCGGCCTTTTTTGCCATTTTCATTCTCGCACCACAAAAACATCTCACCATCGGAAGGATAACAACGGCAGATGATTCAGGTAGAGAAAGAGAGGGAGAGAGAGAGAGAAACAAACACGAGAAGGTGATCTTCCCAGAAAAGTATGTGTGTGGGTGATGGACACCCGAGGGTGGATCGTATTATGTATCTTGAAATTCGAGATTTCACTCTAAACGATATTGGTTGTTATTTTTAGACTCCGCTACCTGTTCGAAGCTGCATTCAGAAAGCCCCAGTGTCCTATCGTCCCCACCGTGGACAATGGTCACTTGCCGGGATTAATGTCCAAGTAATTGGGTTCATTAAATGAGCAAAAAATCTATTTATTTTTTTAATGCTGTAAACTCATGTGTGGCCATCCCACTGTGCGATGGTGCATATGTCCAACGGTCGTCCCAATTCCGTTTTTGACAGCTTAAACACCTTTTGCAAATCATCCGTAACTTCAGTGACACATAGTGTCCGTCAATAAAATCCGTAAAATTCGGCAAAAACCATTGTGTTTACAATTCATAGATAAAAGATTGGTGAACAACAACTGAACAAATGAGATTTGATGTATAAACAAATGCATATATAAATAAATTTAAAAAAATGAATAAAAGCTCCCACTGTGTTTTGGTTCCCGGCCATCTCGGCCCCAAAATCGAACGGGAAGCCGTGAATACTCACGCTTTCGGAACGTTCTAATCCTTACATCCCCATCATCCGGGATTTGGACCATCGTTTTTATTGCGAACCGAAGCGCGCGCGCGCGTCCAAATGTTTCGGAAAGTCAATTTTCAAACTGATATTTTAATTCTCCTCCACTTTCAGGTGCTTGGCCGGTAGCCCAAGCCCACGTTAAAGGTGCGCGTTAGGGCCCTGCGGGCGTTGGCTTTTTTGTGCGGATTTTGGTGTTGTTTTTCCTCTCGTTTTGTTGTTGTTGTTGGTGTTGTATTGTCTCGTGATTCTCGGTTCGCTTCACCTAATCTATGCGTTTGGACGTCGGTGGGTGATTTTTGGAATATAGATATGTTTTTGTCTTGTTATTTTTTTGTGCTCCTGCAATAATGAGCGATATTCCAACAGAAGGAAAAAACTGTTCAGAAGCATTTCCATTGTGGGTGAACGCCGCACTCGAATTCTGGTCATCTTCTCCCCAGTCGAAAGTGACACCGTACGTCCCAAGCCCACTTTAATCGTGCCGTGGCCATGCCCGCTTCATGGCTCGCATGCTTCACGCTCCAGCTTCATTTAATCGCTCGTAATCAGACCCAGGGTGATTATTTTAAAAGCGCGTCCGGAAAAGGCAACCCGCACTCGAGCAATAAGCGCACGTAGAGAAAGCTGGTCACGCCACGGCAACCCTCTCCAAACACTGCCATGCAAACAACAATATTTGTTATTGTGCCCGCCCGAACGGCGCAGGGAGGGAATCGAACGGGGAGTGGGAGGGAGTATCAATTATTCACTGCACAGTCCGGCGAACGACACGCGAACAGGTATGTTAATGGGTGGGTGGCAGCGGTCGTGACATAAGCGAACCCGCAAACGAAACCGAAAGCGATTAGTGCGATCTTCCACCGATTTTCCAACGATTACGATGCGGGAAGTGAGGCGCGAATGGGTCAGATGGGTCAGAAGGGTTGGCAGTGGATAATCGAACGCTTCCGGCACGGTTAAGTAACAGATCAGCTGGTTGAGTGGAATAATTCAGCTCAGTTAGCCGCCAGCGCATTCGACGCGAGAGGGTTCATCGGTGACTCACCGGAATCTTTGGAATCTGAAGCCGCCAAGTTATAGTTATAGTAATTTCTGGAATATAATAGTTTTGTATAAATATTGAAGAACTATATTTTGTTTTTGTTAGCAGGCTAAAATCAAAACTGCATTGTGCTACGTGATAATGATGTTCCTAGCAATAGACACCTGGAACGCCAGGAGACAAGGTCAGTCTCCACAATACTAGCAATGTCAATTTCCACTGAATAGTATCCATTTTATTCCCTAGTATGATACCATGTGGCATCCAGGTAATAACTGCAGACTTTCAAATGGAACGCACGAGACTTTAATACAGGGGCTTGAGAGACACCTAAGTTTGTCCTCGAGTGAATTGGGTTAGAAACAACTCAATCGCCAGTTCTAATTCGTTTCATATGCAGTTGCTGGAGAAGGTGATCAGTGATTGTAGTATTTTTCAGTCATCAACATACTGAGCTAGGAATATACCATGTGGCATCCAACGAATAACTGCAGCCTTCAAAATAGAACACACGAGGGATTTGACACCTAAGTCCATAGTTTGTCCTCCTGTGAATTGAGTTCCAAACAACCCTGGATATGCAGTTGCTGGATGTCTGATATCTTAGGATCGGTGAGGATCGCAGTCATCAAAATACTGAGCCCAGTCATCCAACTGGCCCAATAACACTGAAACATGGCGACTTCGAGATACGGTCCCCATTGACGGACTCCATAGTGCTGGTCATGTTAGCAGAGTGCCACCGGACGACCAAACCCATAAAGACTTTCTGGACCATACTGAGGCGCGGCGAAAGTGTCAGGATCTTATGCAGCAGGCCAATCGCTCTGGATCTCTCCAGTGCCCCGAAGAACATCGTTCAACTCTCCTCACCCCACCCCAACAGCGTGGACTCCACCGAGTCATAATTAAAAGAGCAATCTCGCAAGACGCGTCACGGTACCGAAAATGCTTTTAACTAATAAAATCTCGTCCGCGCGGGACTCAAAATTCATTATCGCTGTCGTCGCGCATTAGGATAACAGGCGCCCGGTGGGGGTTGGGGGGAAATGGTCCACTTCCGTTCGCTACGCTCGATTGAGTTTTGGCCGATAATTGCGTAGGAAAAACGTGCCCGGCAGGCAGCAGCAGTAGGCACCGATTAATGGCGATTCCGAGTATCGCTTGCCACAGTGTGCGCTTTTATCGCTGCACCCGTGAAGACAGGGTGCAAGTAATCTAACTGACTGCCTGAGTACCTGGACATTAATCCTGCGGCGTGCCTGCTGCATTGGTTGATTCGTCAGACGTCATCCGCCCACGAAAACCGCGACCATGTCCATCGATGTTGACAGCGAGCGCTTCAAGCTCTGCCAGAACCGTACTCCCAGGACGCTAATTGAAGGTGAAGGCAGTTGGTTCGGTGAGTCGAAACGCATTACCTCTCCCGCTCCCATCGGTGATGCAGACTCCAAACAAACCCCTGGTCCCACTTCGTATCCCCGTCCGGTCGTGCGGTCATCACCAGGTTTCAATCCGCACTTTCCAGGAAATCCAAAACCCACCTGGTAGGGAAATGAGCCAGTTCTCCGGGACAACAACGTCCTAGAATGAGCACGCTGGTGTGCGCGCGCCCACACACACACATACACACACAAATACGAAACTAATCAATGTTTCCCTAATAACTTCTCGTATTGAGCCCGGCATGCCGGGCAATGCGATGCAATTTGGTGAATTATCCCAGACCAGAGCGGAACTCCGCATGGAGCGGCGCATTCCAACTCGTCCGAGCTGCTTGCATTCTTGGCCGTCGGGCCGTTGAACCTTTTTTTTGGGGGGGTGTACTCCCTTTTTCGTTGCAAGTAGCTTTGCGTGAGGAAATGGTTTGGGTTTTTCGATATAAGCTGTTCTAGAGCTGCCATGGTGCGGGCACCGAAATTGCTCCATTAGGGGCAACTAGAGCAGATACGCTGAATCGATTTATGATGCTTCGTGTCGAAGTGAACAAAGGTGTACTGGAGAGATACTGAAATCCCAATGTGCACGAATGAAATATTGTACCAGGCCTAACAAAGGCTATTAGCACTTGTGTATGGGCTTCAAACCAACGACGTCTATGTCATCAGCGTATGCCAAGACCTGGCTTGACTCTGGATCTACCGCATGGGGAAGATCTGAAGATCATTGTGAAGAATTTGTTGTTCTACTAAAACTCATGCAAAACCTTTCAGGTCCGGTTTCGAAAACAAATATATAGTTATAGATATGCAGTCACAGGTCACCTATAATGTGTACGATAGGTGACCAGTCGGCGTAGTGTCG
>KB673046.1:432295-480706 GCA_000349145.1 Anopheles dirus
AGTGTCGCTATACAGCTAAGCTAGTATTGTAAGTTACTGTAAGTTAGTGTAAGAATGTATAAGTGTAACCCTAGTCTTAGTTCGTATTTTAGCCGTAGGAATAAAAATCAGTCTGTAACAAACCAGCAACCGGCCTACACGACTCATAATTATATATTACTCGTCCAAACGATCTCCTAGAATCCCAACTCCATGTCAGTGCAAGCAAGAGCTCAATAGAACATCTAATACAAAACAAAATAACGTTTTATTGAATAGTTTTTTACGTAACATGATTTTTTAAAAAGAAAACAAACACAAACACACGACTCCTAGTACCTAGAAGTTGTACTTGAGACCACCGCTGCTGAACTTCACCTGCGACACCTCGTTCGAGGGTGAGAAGGCAACACCGATCAGTTTGGCCGCCGTCGCCGCATCGCCTTCTGCTTGTTGCTGCTGCTGCTGCTGCTGCTGTTGGTAGCCTCGCACACCGAACTGTCCACCGGCCGTGGGTTGGTACTGTGGCTGGGCAAGCTGCTCCTGCTGCGCGTCCGGTCCGGTCGGTTGCTGCTGGACGTACTCGTACTGAGGCTGCTGGTTGCCGGCGGCGTACGCAGCCGCATCCTGCGCTGCTGGAGCCGACTGGGCCGGTGCTCCAAACGTTGCTCCGAAGCCATGATAGGTGGTGGGCTGCTGCTGCTGCTGCTGCTGTTGAACAAGACGCTGCTGCTGCATGCGCAAGCGTATGTTCGGGTTGATGTAGTTCTCCTGCACGGTGTAGTGCGGCTGGTCCGGGAACTGGGCGACGTACCGGTTCAGGCCATCCTGCTGCGATTGTTGGGATGGCGCCTGCGGCTGATAGTACAGCGGTTGCTGTTGCTGATGCTGCTGCTGGTAGGCCTGCGCCTGACTGCCTATCAGCGAGGGATGCGACTGCGTAAGGTTTGAGAAACAAAGACACAGAGAATTCAAACATGGCGTCATCCGACTCTTGGATGTTTATGGAGAGTTCTTCCTAGGTAGCAGCGACATAGGTTATCATTGACTACTAACTTCGAGTGTTAAGCGATGAGAGCATCGCTTATAACTATGAAATGTCTATCAGAATCAGTGTCAAAGGTATAGAGGGCATCAGAACAATATGTTTAATTAGTGTATGATTAGAATTCGTGTCAAAAACGTAATGGAAGGCCTCAAGACAATGTGTTTAATTTATATTAACGAAACAATTCGTATGTAATTACTGTTTCCAGTTTTCCGCCAAACTCAACTCATCCAATTGGATAACTCAGCTTTCTATTACTCAGCTCGGACAGTTCGCGCGAAACAGCGACCGTTGAAATTGAAATCAATTATGGAGCAATTTGCTCCACATGTCGGAACCGCATTGGGTTGCGGTTTAGAGTTCGGCAACGATGTACATTTTAATTGCGCTGACGGTTGCGGCTGTGAAATAATTAATCGACTCACTCCGGCCCGTTGCGCCCTCTGGTGGATAATTCCGAGAAGCTTCGATTTGATAGGCTTCCCGGATGAATCCGACGAAAGGAGCGGGTATGCACGCCGCTCTAATTAAGAGCAGCCGTAAATAGTCGTGGATGCACCTGCCATGTGCATGGGCACGGGCAACATCCCTGCCCACAGACAGGATGTGAGCAAGCGGAGTATCTCTCACGGTGCGTTCCTCGGGGAAGAAATGTCGTGCAACCCGTACCGGGATGCTTATTTCCGGTGGGGAAGTATCAGGCGAAAAAAGGCAAGGCTCGGAACCGTCGGCGACAGAGGCAGACGAGTGGAAAACCAAAAAAACGCATGTTTCCCGAGGTCGACTGAGATCGCTAGCGAGAAAGGAACACCTTCTGGTGGGCGCGCACAGTAAATCACTTCCGAACGCCGGGTGCACGCCACGCCAGGAGCAAGGAGAGTCAATTTATGTACCCCTTTGTGCCGGTGCCATCCGGGCGCACCGAACGGCGAAGACAAAATGGGTGCTGAAACCTACGAAACCGGTGACGAAGGTGGTGAGATGGCGCGCGAGACGCGACTAAATGAATGTGCATTTGATTACGCGAGTGCAGCAGCCGTCAGTAATGAAGCTACGCCATCCTGCCTGACTGACGACATTCCAAAGAACGCAACACACCGGGCACCGCCCAACGGAAGCGAAGAGAAACCAACAGATAAACAAACAGCAGCAGATAGATAGAAACACTACAACAAAAAAAAAACATCACCAACAAATGTGCAACCCGGCCAGGTACAACAGATAAAATTTAAGTAGACACCTCCGCTACCCACCGGAGGCAACGGTACGAACTGCTCGTTCTTCTCCCCGGCGCTATCGCACCGTCACCATCAGGCTTTGAGGTTATGTTTTATTCTCGCCGCGCCACGCGGTATCTCCGCCCCGGGTGTTTGTGTCTCGCGAACTCACACAACGCCCGCTAATGCAATTATTGCAGAAACGTTGATGGATCTGGCGCCGGATGCCGGAGTGGCACGAGTGGGATCGTTCGATGCGCTCGAAACGCTCTGTTAGAGACAGTAATAGGTGCGCACTTGAGTCCATCGATCTGCCAGTAAACAAAGCATTTTCACTATGGTTCTCCACTGAAGCAGAGTACCAGGACCCAGGAGACTTGCATCGTTTCCATAGCACGGAATAAAGATCTGGAGTGATGATATTGATGTGGGGATTGTGGAGAGTTGTTGGGTCGTACATCAAACCTTCAAATAGCGAGTTTTAGCAAAAAGTTTGTTTGTCTCAGGTGTCTCAGGTACTCCCGGCTATGGCCCCTTACCAAGAGAAGCCTTTATCTCCTAATGGGAGTTCAGCGAATCGTGTATATCTCGTCCACCATAGCCAAGAAGCATTGGCACAAGTACCCCAAACGCAGCTTCTAACCTCCCATTCTTTCCGGATCTTACCAGCGTGCTTGGAATCTGCTGCTGCTGTTGCTGCTGTTGCTGCTGCTGCAACAACGCCCCCTGTGGTTGATTGCCGAAGTAGCGCGTGAACGATTGCTGGAAGGCGGGCAGCTTGATCGAGAAGCTGTTCTGCGACGGGTCGTTGTGGAATGACAGCTGACCGTGCGTGGCGGACGTGAGCAGTAGCAGCGCCACCAGGCTGAAGTAACACACGCGGATAGTAGCCATCGAGCTAGCTTCTAGCACTCACAGAAACAGAAAAGCACACAAACGCACACTAACACAGCACGATACAGGTACCACCAACCGTCACCTAAGTGTCCGCGATTCACTGAGCGACCAGCCGACGCCGGTCGGTGATTAAATACACGTTCCGGGCGCGGGTATCCCCTACTTCCCGAACCACGGCAAGCAAGTCTGGAGCCATCTTCGAGAGGGGTGGATCCCACCGTCCCACCAACTACCAACACCGTGGGCAAAAAACGACGGAGGGAGTCAGCTCCGTCCACCACGTGCCGCGTGAGATTTATTCGTTGGAACAGAATCCCCCTCGGATCAAGGTACTTCCCGGGTCGTTAATACACTTTTAATTTCATTCGACCACTTTCGCCACCCCCTCCAGAACACCAAGAACCGGCCCTAAGCCGCCGGACGTGTGGCGAAGTCACAATCTCGGTCGTTGTCGTGTGTTTTGTTTGTGTTATCCGGCCAGACAGCGAAACGTCCAAAACATTCGACACCCGTCGAATTATGTCGATTCAACGCCACCACCAGAGGGAGCGCTTTAAAATTCACCTCACCGACGCCGCGCGTGTGCGTGTGCGTGTGGATTTTATTATTTTCTCGGCCGGCGATTTTGTTTTGCCTGCTCCGGCGAACGCGAACGTGACTGAGTTTCGGTAAATCGAACATTTAAACTCCTCACAACGCCACGTGAGTGAGCACGGCGTTTGGACGGAAACCGGAGCAGCTGCTTTCCCATACGCAGAGCCGGTTAGCATCGGTGAAGGTGAACAGGACGACCGCAACGAATAAGAAAACGGGACGGTTATGATGATCGATCAGGAAACTTTCACCAACGCGCCGGTTGTCACCAACCAGAGAAACAAAACCAACAAAATAAAACGAAAACCGAAAGCAAATAACACAAAACCCGGCCAGACTTACCCGAGGAGTCAGCCGGCATGATTTCTACTTCGGTACTTTTTTTCAAGACCTGCTGCCATCGACAGGCATATACGGATTTGAGTAAGCTTTGCGCATTGGTTTGCATTTAAATTTGCACATTCTTGCTCAGGTCCCAATATCCTCGGCGGCGGCTGTCCTTTGCCTCGTGCCTCGTTTCGGAAGCCTCGTCGTTTTCACTTTCGCACACGGTACCAGCTTCATCTTCGTCACACACACTCACAGAGAGAGAGAGAGAGAGGCGTAATCCTTGCAAGTTTAATGCCGATCAATTTTAAACGCCCAAGCGCACACATGGTGGCGCAACAACACGGGGACAGGGCCGGGTGCCGTGCAGCCTTTTTTGCATAATTTATGCCGGGCAGCAGCCCAGAACGGCAAGGGGGCTAATGAAACTGCCCATCCTGCACGGCAGGATGCTCCAGCTAGAACGCAACCGGCTGCGTGGCAAATAATCATGTGATGACTGGCAAGTTTTGCCAGGCGTTCGGTTCGGAGGAGCGTTGGGACCGATCATTCGCAGGCGCTGGAGCTAGAGCCTCGTTTATAATTCATCGCGGACTGGGCTGGACGGGAGGAGGTGTAGCGATACAGTTTTATTTAATTGATTGCCCTGTAATTGGGCGTGAGAGCAGGGCTAGACTTTCGGACCATATTTTTTGGAGAGGTTTCCTGCGGAAGCGTCACTTTTTGCAAACGTGCTCTTCCGTAGGTTCTCCAAACATAGCCTGCAGTTTGTCACTGATTCTATTAGATGGTTTTTGCCATCCTTCAATACATCTGAGTAGGAATGCTGAAATGACAAGCTGGAATGAGAGCTTTCTTCTTCAGGCTCAAGTCATCAAGCAGACAGTCATCAAGTAGAAAGTGTGGCGTGACACAACCATGGCATGGACATAGATACTAATTGCTTAGAGTCTTCGTCATGGCTTCAGAGATCTTGGTTGCAAGCAACATCAAAGGTGAGATATCCATATTTCCAATCAACCTCGAGTTCGAAATTCATCCTCCTTGCATCACTTTTACGTGTGACAAAGTAGAGTAAGTACCATAAAGCCACAAACCTATAAGAAATGGAGCTAGAATGTTGAACAACTTCAGTCTCGTCAGTGCTGTTTCAGCTGCTTGACGCACTGTTCTTGCAGATTGATTCTGTTTCATCTTAGTTTCAAAATTACAAATACCGCAACATTTGTCAGCCTGAACGTTCCGGCAAAAAGTGCGAGTAATTTATTTACGCTGACAGTTGTTATCCCCACTCAAGCGCGCCAGCGCCATCTGGTGGCCGCTCGGCATGAAGCACTTCTCCGTAGAACCGCTCGTCCGAATGAACCGAATCGTAGATTTTATGTGTCTTTTCCCACCCTCCCGTCGCTCGTTTGGCCGGGTCGCGCGATGCAAATCATCACGTAGTCAACATCCACTTTCACTTCCACGCCCGAAACTTCGCCATGGGAATTGAGCACTTTTCCGGCGCTTGACTTCAAACTCAACTGTGTTTTCCGCTCCGCTCCGGGCGGCGGGCGAACGAAGCGGCGACGATATTTTCACCGAATGCGATTAAATTTTACTTTACCTCCCGCTGCATATAAAATTAGCTGCCGACTGTGTGGCAGAAACTTCATGCCCGTCCCGCACAAATGGTATTAAAATGCTCCCTTCGCCGATCAACATCTGCTCCAGCCGCTCGCCGAGGCAGTTTGTAGTCTAGTGTGTTTTTTTTTTCTCTCTCTCTCTCTCTCTCTCTCTCTCTCTCTCTCTCTCTCTCTCTCTCTCTCTTTTGTTGTTTGTTTTCCTCTCTACCGGGTGCAGCTCTGCCAACTGTCGCTTTCAGGATCGGGACGAGGCGAAACACGATCATGAACCGCGCGGATTGTGGTTCCGAAGGTCAAGCGAGGAATTTCGTGCAGGGCATGTTCTGCTTCCCAAAAACGCTACCGTCGGTAGCGAACGCAGCAATCGCTCGTCCATCATCGTTTACTTATTTAATCAATGGCGTTCGAGAGGCGCAGGCGGGCGGAACGGCAGTGCAGGGTTTGTCAACACGGAGCACTGTTGCCATCGTGAAGCGTGTAGAGTGGGCGAGGAACCTACGGCGCTGGTCGGATTTGACATTAAAGCCTCCCACTTGAGCATGAAAGCTCATTTCTCGCAAGGCAAAAAATGTCAGAGGTCGGCTTTTCGTGCCGGAGCGGTTGCAAGAATTTACAACGGACTTAACGCTTTACATGCCTCGGATCTCGTTCGACTAATGGCGGCACACATTTGCGTTTTCGCCTACCGAGCCCGAAGCGAGCGTAGAAAAACAGAACTAAACGGCAACCATAATAGTTGACAAATCATCAGAACTAATCAAATGCGCCTTTCCCTCTTCTTGAAGGCTCTTGAAGGCGACGCCGAAAGCGTCGAAAAAGAGTTGTGAAAGAATCAACTTCCGAAAAACTAAAACGGTCAGAAGCACAGCGGAACGTTGAACGACTCGATCCAAGGCATTGTGTAGCTTCCTTACGTCCGGAGGCACCGATGCACCGGCGCCTTGCCGCATTTATTCATCCTTTCGCTACGCGTTCTCGTTTCACTCCAACTGCTGGAATCTAGAACTTAGGTACTAAGCTGCTGCTGCCGCCTGACTTTCTTGCTTCTGTGTGTGACTGTTGGTAAATGGTAAAGCTATCGCTGCTGCTGTTGCTGCCTGCCTGCCTGTCTGCCTGTCAGTGACGTACTTCATGATTCGTCTCAGATCCGGTATCTCAGTCCGTGAGGGAGGGTTGTTTGTGAGTGTGTCGTCACTGCTTACCAGGCGTAGCTGGCACCGAGACCGGCGAACTGCACAACGGAGCCTCCGTGCACGGCGGCTACAGGAGCGGCCAGCGGAGCCCTGCGGAAGAAAAGGGATACGGACAGGTGAGACAACCCCTTCGAGTGACGTCCCGACAGGCACACTCACTTGTAGGCCAGCGGGGCGGCGATGGCAGCAGGGTACGCGGCCTTAACGATCGGGGCGTGGGCAGCGTAGTGGACGGCCGGGGCGGCGTAGTGGGCGGCCGGGTAGTGGGCGGCGTAGTGGGCGGCGGCCGGGTAGTGGACGGCCGGAGCGGCGTAGTGGGCGGCAGCCGGGTAGTGGACGGCGGGGGCAGCGTAGTGAGCAGCTGTGGACAACATCGCCGCACGTTAGCAGCTGGAACAAGGCCACGGAGGCTCCGGTGCAACTTACCGTAGGCCGGCGCGGCGTACTTAACGGCCGGGGCGTAGGCGAAGCCGTCGTTGCTCAGGCGCGAGCTGTGCACGCGCACCGACGAATGGGCCGAATCGACGGCCTTCGAGTACTGCGACAGGACGTTCTGGCCGTACAGACCCTTGACGGTGTGCTCGTGCGACGCACCGACCGAGTGGAAGTCGGCGCTCGGCGCCGCAATCGAGTACGCGGCCGGTCCACCTGCGCTGACGGCGGCGACGAGCGCAGCAAGGATGACGAACTGCGAAAAACACGAAGCACCGTGATCAGAACCACACTTCCAACGCACTCGTCCGGTATTGGTGCGCCGCCGACGCCCGGGATCTCGCAAGTTCTGGCAAGTCGCCGACTGCAGACACTTCGGGCGGCGGCACTGGTCGCAGGTGGCGCAAGTCTTACCTTGAATGCCATTGTTTGCTAGAAGGGGTTGGGTGTTTGATTGGAGTTGATTGAAGCCGTGGCAGCGAGGGCTTTGCACTGGAAGAACTCAGCTGGTGAACTGATGCCGCTCTACCCGGCCGACGGAGCTTTTTATACAGAATGCGAAATTTTCGCACTCGCTCGTCCCTCCACCCGGGCAGGGCAGTTATCACACGTCCCCAAACTCGGCTCCATTTTCCAAACGCACTCCCCTCAGCACCAGCAGGCAAGAACTTATCTAAGCGCGGGCAGTACGTTCACTTTCAACCAAGAAGACGCTGGTCGCGCGTGTCGCGGAGAGCATTCGGATCAGCCGCCGTACGCAGCAACGCGGCACACGCAACGGCGCGTCGCTCTAGGGCGTGCCCGAGTGCGTCCGGCCCGCTGGAGGTCAACGGGCGCTCGTGTGTGCCACCAGAACCGGCTCCGGTCCCGAACGCATGCACCACCCCAGATGCAGCTGGTGCGCCGGTTGCACGTGAGTGCACTTTCCCTTTTTTTTCTTCACACCATGGTGGAGGGGTTTCCAAAAAAACACACACACCACGTCTTGGAGTCCCACGTGCACGTGGCGCACCCAACGCGTGTGTCCAACGCCCTCGAACGCGGTGCTCCAAACCGGTACGCTGTCAGTGCGGTACCCAATGCTCCGATGTGGGTCGATTGAGACCGTAACCTTTTTGGCGTGAGCGCTCCAGTACCCGTTGCATTCCGACGCGATTGCGTCCCGGGGACGTGGCAAATGCAAATCATTTAGTGTGTGATTTACGACGCGGCGTTGCGTTGCCCTGCACGCTAGAGGACGATGTTATGACAGCTGAATTGGGAGCCATGGTATCACTTTACGTTTTGAGATCTTCCTAACTCATTCTTCCTTTAACTCTCTCCAGAAGCTGTTTCTTTTTGAGAATCACGGCTCTATTACTTAGCTACTGCTCTCTTGGGAGTTGCTTTGTCTTTGTTGGCTCTATATGAGAGTCGATGTTTTCAACACTTTTCGGGAGTTGCGACTGTTTCCAAAAATGAATTCTGTTTTTACGATTCTTTGTCGTTTCGTACTACTGGGTTAAATGTGAATTCTTCGTTTTGGAGAGAAGGTATTTTTCGAGGACTGATTCTAGACTCTATTCAGGACTGTTTTAGGTGACGTTCGACTCTACCTAAGAAACATTCACGTAAAAAGCCACTAGCAATGTTTGAAAACAGTCGCGGAACTAATGTAGAGTTCTTCCTAATTGATTCTTTGTCCAACTCTGCCCAGAAGCTGATTCGTTTTGAGAGTCACGGCTCGTTTACTAGCTCCGACTCTCTCAGGAGTTGCTTTGTCTCTGTTGACTCTATCTAGAGTCGACATTTTCAACATTTATACGATTCTTTTAAGTTTCGTTCGACTCTGTTGAAAGTTAATTCTTAGTTTTAGAGAACAGGTACTTTTCGAGCAATGATTCTAGATTCTGTTCAGGACTGTTTTAGGTGACGTTCGACTCTATCTGTTGAATAGCCACTAGCTATGTTTGAAAACTGTCGCAGAACTAATGTAGATGTTGCGAATTCGTTCGTTTTTGCTCTTGCTGGACGATAATACCACTTAGGTACCAAACATGGTTGTCATCCAACGTCAAATCAAACAAGGCTTTACGTATACGCATAAATCACGCTTTGATACATTCACGTCTAATCATGTTGCAGCACATCCACACTCACTTACGAAAAAAAAAGTCAACGAGCGAAAGCTCACTCCCTCCAAGATTCATCCTCCCCCGGGACCGTGTCCCCGGGGCTCCAGGACATGTATTGATGTATTCATCGAGGCGCCACATTCACACCCATTTGCCAGCAATAAATCACAACACAAAGCTGGCCGCGCTCTATAAATATTAAACCCGAACTCACTGCGCCTCCGGTAATCGATATGCAGAAACGGGCGTTTGCATTATTCTTCCCGGGAGCGGTTTCGGTTTGTTTTGTGTGCGTTTTTATGTTTCATTTTCCATTCGCAAACAAGGGGGGAAAGAGAGCAGCCGCTCGTTGAGCTGGAAATACGATCACGGACAGCCGGGATCGGTTTTCACAAAAGATGGGATGACCGATGCGGCGGGAGGGACGCGCAAAAACAAAAATCGTCCCGACCCGGGATATGAATCAAAACAGTGGTGGAAATGCGAAAAAATACACCCAACCACCCGCATACCCACCCCAACACGAGAAGGACGCGACCGATGTCGAGTCGTCGTCGTCGTCGTTCGGCGTAATGGCAGATAAACATGTGCAAACGAGGATGTTTTCAAGGTTCGTGGGAGACGTGATGGAACGTTCTTGGTATATTTTTTGAATGTATTGCTTTCCCCATCCGTCGCGCCCTTGCCGCGCTAGTACTTTGACCAATTTTATCCCAGACAAACATTAAAGATGATATTTTTGCCGCTTCTGGAAGCATTCGAAGTCTGGCTGATGGAGAGAACGAAGTCTTGGAAAGTGGAGCAAAGTATGCGATGAAGCGAGCAAAACAAAAAACACACGACAGAGACGCCAACACTCCCGACGCTCGCAACGCTGCTGGAAATCATCGTTATACCCTTACCAAAAGCAAAACACACACACACACACGAACACCGTCTCTTAATCGTCAATGCGACGAATAATTGATCTTTACCCAAGCGACAATTCGACCGGAAAATCGTGCCCACGAGAGAAAGAGAGCACATGCAACAACAACAAAAAAAAAGCAAACCTCGAAGCTGCGGCGAGCGCAACAGTCACGCCCGAGCATTATGCATGCGTCCCGTGCCGTTTGCCCACGCTGTCATGGGCGAGAAGATTGATATTCCTTGCCAATAGCGATTTTGGCGTGCGCCCGCCCCTGCTCCGGGCGTGCCAGCGCCAAACCCGGGGAGGGCCATTAAATGTCAAACGTTGTTTGCACAGCTGCTGCCCGACCACTTTGATTTCTGCTTTCGCGGCAAGCCATCCAGCTTCTTAGTTCTCGGTCCATTTAGCTACTCCCGTTGGTCTGGTTTGGCATGTTCTTTTTACGACGGTGATGATATCATATCATGGGATGAAGATGGATTTGATATCGGTTGTAAGTATTGGTTGCTCTAGTGGTGTTAGTAGTTACTACTATTGCGTGAAACTAGCTGTTGTTTCAAACTAGTGAGTTTGGAAAAGTTTCAGCAACCTATGTCACTAGGATCCAACAGTATCGCTATACCAAAGGAAAGCTGACTTGGTCAAAGTGTAATGGACATAGAATGTAACGCGGAGATCGATCTTCGCCCAAGATGGCAGGCTCAGAAACAGTTTGAAACAAGCGAACTGTTTCAAACCTAACGGCTGACCCTCCCAAGAACGACCTCGCCCAGTGCAAGCCCCGTTTGAAAGTCAACGGAGCAAAAATCGACAAATGAATAATTGCAACCAATTATGGGCCCTCTCCGCGAGTTACGCGAACACCGAGTGACCGACGCCGGTGAAGACATGAGAACATGAGCGACATAAGAAAAACAAAAACGCACACACACCCAAGTAAATCACGGCCTCCGGCAGCTGCACCCCTCGCTCGAGGGAAGTTAATGAGGTAATTATAGAGTGCGAACCAGGGCAGGTGCGGATGAGCCCGAGCCCGGGAAGTTCGTGCCTCCTCTCCCACAGGCCAAATCTCGTTAGCCTCTCGAGCACTCGAACGGAATAGACACTCCGGGCGGTGCAGTGTAGTTATGCTGTGTGGTCGAACAATTTGCCTTTATTGTTCCCCGCAGGCGGCCGGCTATAGGGGCGTCTTTCCATGCTGCGCGCACGGTCCGAGGAAGTCGAACGAACGATAAAACCCTGTCCAAACCCGAAAACACGAACAGCAGCGCACAGAAATCGAACGCCCAGCGGCCCCGCGGGGACACCGCCAACAATAAGGCTAAGCTCGAGATGTACGAGAGGCAATTAATGGCAACCATGCACCAACGGGGGGGTTCAATTACGTCCGGTGCGGAGCGAAGAGCAGCAGCATAATGCATTTATTTATTGGTTTGTTTGCACATCCAAGAAATTAATAGATTCTTTTGCAATGCAAGCTATGAGGACTAAAGACCTCCTCACATTCCGGGTATGGTGTAGAACATTTGATGTTCTGCTCTAGCTCAGGATCACCGCATTCGGTTGTAGGTCATTCTCTTGCCCTTCATATACTCGTCTGCTCTGCTCCTTCCACTCGAACCTCTTCCAGCACACTGCAACCACACCTCCGACCAATCTTCGACCTGCCCAGGCGATTATGCAACCCCAGATCAGCCGGTGGACCAATGCGCTTACCCTTCTAACTCCAGCTCCACAACACAGTGCACTATGGGGCAGTTGAAATTGGACATTATTGTAGGATACATTTGGAGATATTGGATTTAGTTTTATGAACTTTTCTTGAACCTGAGATACTCTCTAGTGCGGCTTTCAGAAGACGTGGAGTATTAGTTTTGTGCTGGTTTCTTAATGGACACGGAAAATGGCCACCAGTGCCTGATCTTACGGCACATTTTACCATTCCGACCACGACTCTGTCTAGTCGGTGATGCAAGCCCGGTGCACTTCACCACCGCAGTTCGTTCGGTACGCCCCGCCGGCCGAAGTACGAAGGCATTACGCTCAGCGTGCGGATTTTGCATCTCGTCCAGCCATCCGGTTCGTGCTGCATTATTCATCACGAACGGGGAGCGCAGCAGAACGCGAACGAAACCAACCGCTGCGTGTGATGTACGTTATCCATGTTCAGGAGTTTGCGATGTGCTCTAGAAATGTCGAGTAAGATCTTGCATGCGTTCGGATATGTTATGTGACTACACCACCTTCAGAAGCTAATTATTTGGCAGATTTCAAAGCTCGGTCCATGTGCTCATCTGGAAGAGGATGATTCCTATAGCGTTTGATTTAAATTCCAACACCTCAATACACGACCTTGTGGATGTCTCTCTGGTTTGGAAAGTATCGTGCTATAAATAAAACAACACCAAAATACTCCCTCCCAGCTCCATACAACGCCAGCGAAAGACTCGATTGCCCGACTTCATTGCGCCCATCTTCAACACGCGCACATGTCACCCGGCTTGACAGTTGGGCATGGACGACTACTGAGCAGTTCGGGACCGCAAAATTTACAACCAGTGATGCGGGGAATCGATTGCATCACGATACACATTACAATTCATGGCGCGCATTATCATGATGAAACTTGCCGAATGCAAAAAAGCGACACGGTTGTCACACTTCTTGTTGCGTAGGAGCGTGGCGCACAGCGGAGAAAGTATCCACAAAGTACGCACACTTTTTCGTGCTGGCCCGATCGGAAGGCAATAGGGCAAGAGCGAGTGAAATATCGAGCGAGAAGCTCGTTTGGCGTTAGGCACGCCATTTGGTGGACATACTTCGATGGAGTGAAGTTCTGGCGCATGAAGTACATGGCTTTCGTTCCCGCCAACTCGGCAAACAGAATGTGGAACGGTTGCCCGGTTCGCGTTATAGAAGTTCGATATTTCACAGTAGCATTACCTCTTCCTCTGCATGTTCATCGAACCAACACGGATTTCAAATAATTTTCGCAAATCTTTCTCCGATACGTCACATCAGAACAACAGCTCGTTTTCATACTGAGAAATTATTACAAACGTGCACATACTGCTACAGCGCACCAGAGCCCAAAGGATTACCGCAATGTTCAAACTTCCTCGAAAACAACGTGTTCTACCGAAATCGAGTTTTACAGCGCCGCCAGCCTGTAGTGACTAATTGCAAATGTCGCATGAGCTGTCCATTGAAAATTGGTGTGCCCAAAAATCGTATTCCCGTATGGGCGTTCCGTTCCTTGAACAATTTTGAGCCAGGATTACCGAGCTTCCCGGAAGCAACCGTTTCAAAATATGTTCATCAAATGCAAACGTCGCCCCGTACATGACGAATACACGCTCGCTACACTCCAGTATACGGAGGGTGGGTGCGTTGTTCCGAATATAACGCTCTATTTTTTATTTTTTTTGCAATCGACGCACCGTTTGGAGAACAAAAAAAAAACGAATTTCATCCTGCTGTTTATCTAAACCGTGTTTGCGCGCCGAGAAATGGGTATTATTGCATTTCGGTTTAGAACACTAAAATGATATGGCGCGGAATAGGGCTGGCTTGCTGTTACTGTCCAAAATTCCATATTTTCAATGAAAACAACGCATTAGAACCAATCACATCTTTCAAATATGCTCTCAAACGCAACAGTTTTCGGCTCAAAAAATGTGGGATACTCAGAACGCCTGACGTCGTAGAGAAGAAGTCTCAAATGTAGTATCTGATGCTGAGGTGAGGTTAATTACATCATTGACAGATGAGTTTGCTCTGCATTATCAGCTTCTCCAATTTGTTTTCCGTAGCTTCTCCGATGTACCAGTGATTGTACGAAACTAGTTTTATGTTATGTTATAACATAAAACTAGTTATTTATGTTATACTAGTTTAGTTATGTTTTATATAACTTTAAATTCAGATTTAAAAAACACTATTTCTACAAACCATTATGAATTTGGGGAGTATTTGGAAAAAACAGAAAATGTTATAGTATTTTGCAAATATGCTACCAGAAATAGAAGAATTTCTCTAGCAAGGTAAACAAAATCGAACAATTTCCTAACCTTTCACGCAACCAGCATAGGGCGCCGCCTAAGCGCATCTGTTTCGGTCGCTTTGACAGCTCCACAGCGGGAGTGTTGGCGATTTCTACACAAATTTACTGAAAAATATATATTTTTCAAAACACATTTCATGAACTTTCACTCCTTAGAGATCATACCATTTTAAAATTAAGCAATGATCCATGGTACGGTCGAAATATGTTGTGCAATCAATGTTTTTTTCCCAACACACGCAACACCACTGCCCACTGTGCACATTTTCTTCGCGGCGTGAAGAATTTTCACACTCCCTCCACTTTATTCCTCCTCTCTTCAAGGCTACGGTTGTGGTTTCTATTCCTCCGCGCGATCCCATCTAAACAAATATTCCCTGCACCGAAAAAAGGCACAAAGTTGCGACATTCCTTCCCGGTCTAGAGTGCGGCGGAAAACAGCGCGCCCGCGGAACGTAAACAATAGCCGGACGAAACGTCAAAGCGTTTTTTGCATTATTTTCTCCGGTCTGTCAAGTCGCGCGCATCGCTATCTCATCGTCCTCTCGGGGGTTTTCTCGTGATTGCGGCGTTCCATTTGTCCGTGCGTGCGTGATACTTTGTCCTTTACGGGTCGGTGTGCATGTGTGTGCAGGGTGTTGTGTGCCCTTCCTTTCCTGATCGTGCCCGTGTGTGGCCACTCCGACCGCGGGTGGCCTTGGATTGAGAAAAGCAAACCGGGATCGAAAGCGGGAGTTTCCGCGACATCGATTCGTCCCTGCGTTCCTTCCACTTCGTTCGTGGTCCTCTGCTGTGTGCGTGTGTGTGTGCGTGTGTGCTTGTGCAGGCTGGTGGCCGAGGCGCGCCTGTGCGTGCCCGCGCCTGCCGTACTGCGGTGGTGCCTGCCGAACCGTTTGCCGGCTGTTTCTGTGAAGCTACCGGCACCCGGCCGTTCCCGAACCGGAAGGGACCTCCACGAGCAACCTAACCATTCCCATCGGCACCACGCGCACCAATCAATCGTGGCGCTGTGAGGGACAAACCACAACACAAAAAGCCGCAGCGAAGGGAGAGAACATTCCCGGAACGTAAACCGACCGTCGCAGGTAACTTCGATTAGCTTCAAGCGTTCGTTTTCCGATTCTTTCACTCCATGTAATCGCTTCATGTAATCAAACACATTTTCATTTGTTTCGTCCCGTTGCCCTCAGTATTGATCCTGCGGAAACGTAACTCGATTGTGGGTCGGAAGGAACATTCGAACATAGCCTACGAAATCCGTTTCCCTCCGGACGGCCGGATAGCAGGAGCAAGAAGAAGGCGAGCGCTTCTATACGAGCGCTTGAAGAACTGTGGAACTTTTCATACGTTTATGAATAATTCCACACACATGGTCACGTCATACCTTACGCTGCAAAGTACGCACTCGCTGAAATGCGCCAATACTATCTTTTACAAAACTATGACGTCATGAACCGTACGGAAACTTCTGCACTGCCCGGTGCATACCGAGAACAAAACAACGCAAGCATGCGTATCGGTCAGCTGTTCGGGTTGACACGCTGAGCTTTGGTAAATGCGACAGGACAAATATGTTATAAAATATGTCTTAACGCGTACTATAAAAATCGAAAAGAAAAGGCACAGCGTCCGCTCGATGTTCTATATGTATTTTTATTCCATTACCAAAAAAAAGCGTGTGTAAGAACAAGTTTTTTTAATCCTGATCAGTCGGTGGTGATGCGGCGGAGGCCTTAAAATAAGGTCACCGCAGGTCCGACGTGAATGAGTGTCGGGCGTATTTTTAGCACCATTGCGCCGAGTTTTACAGACGCCGAGAAGGTGGTTCGCAGCACGCCGCGACTCTCGGGGCGGTTTGTGGTGCGCGGCTCCATAAGTGAAGGTCTCTGCAGTTGACCTTCGCCGCGGCCATCCTTCCCCACTGTCGCCGTGGGTTTTGCTGCTATTCTATTCGCTGCTATTCTGGACGGGGTGATGAAGAAGATCTCGAATCCTCCACATACCATCAGTGTCGCACACCTGCGGAAGGAAAATCGCCTGCTTTGCGAGTGCTAGACGGCTGGGTGTGAGTATTGAGAAACGTATAGTAGAAGGGAACTCCCGATTCTAGATCTAACACGCCTGTTCGAGTTTAACTCCAACGTCTCCACCATACCTCTCATACGTTTCTGTTTACTGCTTCAATGTACCATGTAGATATTGTGCACGATATTGTCTACTGTACTCGCAGCTACGCAATTAGTGTGTTCGCAGCTTAAGATAACGTGGTACCGTCACAAAGCACTCACAGCTTCCAGTGAACTGTAGTTACAACACAAAGCTGTGTGTTACTCCTAAAGCGCTCGTATTAAAGCTCCATTTCTTTCGCCTTTGCAGTCTACAACGGTACCCTTATTGCACACTCGATTTTCCCCGATCCCGACGATGGGAAGCCAAAGTGCTCCTCTGGCGAATCGATGTGGAAAGGCAAAAGCCAGCTGTGCAGCAATTGGAGCAGCTGGATCTACTACCCTGCTTTAAAACCCCCCACAAAACAGGATTAGAGGCAAACGCGAGCGAAAAGGAAAACCGAGCGAGAGAAAAAAAAGCGCTCGCCTGCAAAATTTCACCTGGTTCTTCTTGCATAACGCCTCGACGCGAGACGGGCCGGAGATTCTTTCCATCTTGTTGGGTCCATTATTTGTTTGCCTGCCACGAGAGGCTGCCTTCGCCGTTACGACCGCCCTGGTCAGGTGGATCAAGCGTTGCGTAATTTAGGATCCGAAGTGGGTCGAATGGGAGATACTGGCCTGCCCCATAAAAAAGCCTAATGACTCGTGCCGAGGGAGCAGCTCAAAAGGAAGCGTGTGGTTTCCGTGCGTTAAAGTTTCCCAGCGTGGGACGCAAAGTTCACCGGTAAGGGTTAGTTATGACCAACCAAACCATCCTTTTTTGCCTCATGTGGCTCGGTGCAACTCGACCGGAAGAGGTGAAACTATTAGTTAACGCACAGACTTTCAATGACCCGCTGCGTTACCTTAGTTGCGAGGGCGTTCTGTGGTTTTAGGACACTTTTTTAGTTATGTTTGGTACCTTTTTGACCAAATTTTTAAACGATTTATATTCGTACATTCTTCCCAACTATTTGTTGGTAATAGCTCAAATAATTTCAGAATGTTTATTAGCAAACATTGATCGAGAACCCCCTAAGAACCACTCCTTAGAAGTGGTCGGACGATAACCGCATCTACTACGCACTAAGATGGTTAACTATGCTACGAACGTTGGTAAACAACACGCTGCAGACGCAGCTGGTACCACTTACTCACTTCGTTACCGTTCGCATGGTGACGGCATGGTGGTTGGCTTCCAAAATCGCCTTATCAGAAGCAAGATGCACCGCCCAAGACGGATCCGTACTTCCGTGGTTTGTGCCACGATGCGGTCGTTGCCTTCCGGTCCCGGCTACTCCTGGCAACCGTCGCCAAATCCGCGCCGACGCTGCTGGATGCGAGTGAATTGGGTTCTTGGATTATCTTCGTGGCGTCGACTTCAGCCGGAGACATCAGCCACCGGCGGGGCACGGATCATATCCGCAGTGAAGCGTCCCGGCTGCGTAGACCTCACCCCCGTGAACGTTGCGCCTAATAAGATGCCGCCGTGGAATGAGGTTTTTCTTTTCCGTACGCTGCCTTCACTCAGCGACACGCGCTGTTTTGAGCGTGCGACATGCGGAGAAGCAAATATGATGAGCCGCACGAGCGCTACGCCGCTGTAAAACGCTGTAAACACGTAGAGACGAGCCGGCTCGATAAGGAGGAGCGGTGCGGGCGCGGTTGGTAAATATGTGTTTTGCTCGCAAAACGGTACCTTTGCAGAGCGCAGCAACTGGAGCACAATGCAAAAATAAGTGCCGCAGGAGGCGAGCTGATGGAAACAGCTCGCGGCACGGTGAACCGATGGGGTTTGGGAAGGACGAGGCGAGATTTTGTTTTGTTTGTTAGTTTTCCAGCCAGCCTTCCCCGTACGTCACTTTATTCGGTCGTGCGGATTGCATACTTTCCGGCTGTTTTAGCTTTTCCCTCCCCTTAACGATACAAAACGCTCAATTAATGCTTTATTAACACTTTATTTGCTCGTTTCGTTGTTAGGTGCCAGTGCGGAATAGTCACAAGTTGCTTCGTCAGTTTATTACTACCCGGAAATACCTTCCGGGGGGGTTCAATTAACGGCGATGGCGATAGGATTACCGGCCTGCTACACATAATTCACATTCCACCACCGGAACGTGCGGATTAGTTCGCCGCGGTCCTAATCGCACGATTTGTGGCGACTGCGTTTCGAGCAGCAATTTGCGCTTGATGCACCAGAGCGGTTTTGCAGTGGCCATTCGATGAGCGGCCCCCGCGGAACGGACCGGACTGCACCCACCGGAAATGAGTAAACTGCAGTGCTGGAAGCTTTGCTGGGAAACAGGGATTACCCGTGCACCGAGGGAAAGCAATCGCAACCGTGGCCGGAACCATTCCGATATGGATCACTTTCGTCCGGCCTTCTGCTCCGAAGGGAGCTTTCTCACCTTGAAGTGGGGAGCGTTGCAAAGGGAGGTGGCGAAGGAAGAATACGGAAAAAGGGATTGTTATCAAGTATCGGCGCCGATAATGCTCTAGCAAATAACATGACTCGTAGCGACGCACAGCCGGAGGAAGGCTCGGGCGCATGGTGCCCTATGTACCATCGTTATCGTACAATAAATCCTTCAGGATACCGATCTTTCGGTACGTGTACACTGCCGGCAATAAGCGGAAGGTCCGGGTGAATGTACGATTTTTCACTTTTTTCTATAAAAATGTATTTTTTCATTGTTTTATTTTCAATTCATACCAATATCTTGGTTTTATAATATGGTATAGATTGGAAGGTTTAAAACTTTGAAAACTCCTTATAGGCATACTTTTACATACTTTTGCTTCAAATTTTCAATAATCATCTTTTTTTTTATTAGCAAAACTTTTATGGATGCAAGCTGTTATCTGCGTTAAAATGCCAAAATAACTTTCCAACACAAGCAAAATTTCATCCCACATAATTGGTGGTTGACCCCGGTAATGGAATAATGAGAAAATGGATACATCCATAAGGGTAATTGAAATTTTATATTTATTCATTCGGAAAAGGTCGTCTACAATAGGCAATACAGGCATAACGTTGAAAAGGGGTTTCCATATTGGAAATTATGATGAGATTGACTGCCGAAGATAATATCAAAATAAATATAGCAATTGATAGATTTATTTCAAAACCGGCGAACGTTGGTATTATCCTTTTCCAAAGAAGTGTCATGGTGTTCTTAGAGAAATACAACGGGGGAGAAATATGAGGAAACTTGAAAAACTCATTGCCAGACGTATTTTTTAACTTTATTGATGTATTTTTTTAACTTTAAAGTCGATAGGACTATGTAATCCAAATCTTTCTCGAAACCTAACCTACAAAGAGTTAGGAGACAGTTGGGTTAAACCGTATGCATCCTCAATACCTTTTGTGGAATACACTGAACGTTGCGACTTGACTAACTTTACTGTAAAACCAACAACTGTAAAGATCTATTTTTTGCTCTAGGCTTTATACTCAATTCCATTAGTGTAGTATCTCCCGCACCATTCAATCGCATAAAAAGCGCACATGATGTCTAATGATGTCGTACACCGGCTGTTGAACGCTGCCGGATGCATTCTTGTTGCGTTCGTATTTTTCTCCTTCCACTTCTTATCTTATGTGGTTGCAAAACAAAATGCATTCACCGTTCGCACCGGGAGAAGCAAGCCCGGAACGAAATCTTGCCGTTCACGAACTTGGCTATCGACGATCTAAGGTTGTTTGCGCCATTCCAGCCAACTTCGCAGCCGGAGATTTATTGAACACGTTCTTGCTGATTCTTCAATTACCGTCCGGGTGGGAAGGGGAAGCGTGTAGCTATTGTGTGGGACTGCTGCACCGGCAGATTCTGCTGCCAATTACGATTCCCAGGAGAAGCAACAAAAAACGCGCGCGGTTCTCGGGGGTGTGTGACCGCAGCATCACCGCGATGGTTAGCCCACCGATCGGAAATGATTTACAATACTCATTTCCCGGGACGGGTGCACCAAAACAGGCGGCGTGTTTTGCTGAAGCAAAGGCTTCACCCTCAATCATGGCGCAAGCTGCGCCGGCACGCAACATTGTAGCGAACTGGTGTCGTGCGGTATATGGTGAGAATGGTGCGCCCGCAAGTAGGCAACCCGCACGGCACATGTTGACTCGCTTACGTCCTGGGTTTTCTAGTCGCCGCTGTTTCTTTCTTCAACTTGCCTCAACTGATTTGTATGCTTATTTCAACCCACAGTCCGCATACGGTGCTGCGAGCGAACGCGATACACTTTACATCCCTGGACGCTTGGCAGGCGGGCTTGCCATAGAATGGCGGATCAACCATCGTCGCAGACGCACCCCGGGCAGCAGGGTAGCACCGCGCCGGACGAGGGCAGCCAGGTGAAGAAATACTACCGCAAGGTCGAGCACAGGTGAGTGTCGGGTCCGGACCGGAACTGAATTCTGGGACGCAATTCGAACGTTCATTGTTGCATTCATATCTTGCAAACCCCTTTCCACCGTCGAGGGTGATAAGAGCCACCCTCCACGTACATGCTCCTAACCTATTATGATAGATAAAAGCAAACGTTTACAATTGTGTCCGATAAAATAACGCACTAGTCTGATTTATACCACCGTAGCCGAGAAATCACAACTATATGACGAGACGTACACCAAGCCGACTCAAATACTTGAATAGTAATGCTATTTTACTCCAAATTTCCAACTCAATATGAATGCGCATTAAAACGGTATGCTGAAATGACATGAACATCGTTAGTTACCCCGGTAGCCCGATTGTCAGGAATAGGGATATGGGATTCGTAGCCCCGCTTTGGGAATAATCTAGATTTATGCACATATTCCATGTTTGGAATGTGTAGGAAAACTAGAACTAGATGGGTAACCGATTCTCTGGAATAAGGAAGAGATAATCACCTCTACTGTTTTGTTGAAAACCATTGTGCATACAGAAATAGTCTTAAACAAGCACTCCAGTGGTCGAATATGTAAAAATAGCTGATTAAGAACTACAATGCCAATGTGAAGGAAGCAATGTCTAGTATCCTTTACTGGCACATCCTTCGGTTGACGGCACTGTTTGTTTAACATTGATTCCACCACAATCGCCGGCCGCTTGGAAGACGTTGCAAATCGCGGGAATGGCCACTACCAACCTTATCAACGACTGACCCCCGCCAGCCTCACGGCTACTGATACTGAGCGACCTTAAAAAAAGGACTGCCTCGCGGCAGCCTAGTGTCGTCCCTCGCTCGAGCTGAAGATTGAAGAATTCACGTCATCTGCCGTCAGCGCCCTCGGTTCACATTTCCGACGCAAAGTGGCGCTCAGTTTTTCGCATCTTCAAACGGACCATTTCCCAGGCATCGAAACGCGCTGCGTCGTATGCCCCAGTTCCGCTTCGAGACACACACACATACACACGCACACACTTGTTCGGTTGCTTGCAGTTTCGTTTTTGCTGGTCAATTTTTGCCTCCCCCAACGTCCGCCGATGGCGAAGTACGCTTTGTCCGAAACGCGCTCTTGGCGCTCTTTGTTTATGTCTCGTCTTGCGTCCGGTGCATCGCGGTTGCGCCAGGTGGGACGGGAAAGGCCGGCCCACGGATGCAGGCAATTTATTGATTGCGCTGTTTGTTTCGCCTCACGCGTGTACGGTAAAAGTGTTTGAAACAAAAAAATGTAATAATCAACCAAACATTTGTTGAAATCCCCCGCTGCCGGCTGCTGAAGTTTCCGAGTGGAGATAAGGATAAATCAACACCCTAGCGTCGTACGTCGGACTTCCCGCAACCCAGGGCGTAACAACACTTGTATCGATCGTTTAATGACGGCTTATCAGAAACACTTCTCTTTCGTTGGATGTAATGTTTTTCTTTTGTTTTTAGTTCTTTTTTCCGGGATTCAGAAATCTGAAACCCCCCCGAGATGGACGGCTTTCTTGGAATGGGTTTCGCTCACACACTTCGGATGAAAAGGTAGCACCTTCGGGGAAAATCATCTGTACGTCAAAAAGATTAACCCAGCGATATGAAACACACGACAGACAGTGACAGGTGTTTGTGTGAAGAAGCTGATGGCTACAACCACAGGGAGCCACCTTTTCGTGTCCGTTCCGTGTTCGCTTTTTTTCCCGGGACTAAAAATCTTAACCACGGTCGCTAATGATCCGATCCTGCACGTCCGGATCTTCCGGGAAGCTCCGGGTGACCTGTCGGCCCACGACACGGGCCAGAGTCCATTGATAATGGCGCGTGTGGCGATGATGATATCTTCCAAACTTCCACAGGCTCATTGACGGGTTTCGCACGGTGGTTGAGGCGGTTGAGTCCGGAGAGGCGGACGGCGCGTGTGTAAATTTCAGGCCCGAGATAACGCGATAGTGGAGCGTTGGGTGGCGGTTGATAACAAACTGCATAGGGGCGCCAGTGACGTCAGGGTTTGCACAGGCCGGGAAGGAGGTTTTAGTGAAAGTTAACCTTCTTTTTTCGCTGTGGAAGCGTTGCTGGAGCGTAATCTAGAAGTGTACACGCATTGTTGATCCGAACGGGCTCTTGATATGAAGTGGCTGCTTGGAAAGCTCGATAACGCTTGGTTTGGTGTTTAGGATCATCGCGGGTGACGGATTTTTGGGTGCTTTGAAAATTGAGCGTGTCAGGTTTAACTGAGACATTGGGTTAAATCTGAACTCGATGCATTCCAACATATTGGAACCGTTATCCACCTCCTACACTTCTGCATTTCTTCAATACAGAGCTCTCTCTAGCTCCACCTCTCTCTCTCTCTCTCTTCTCTTGCTCCCTATTCTCGTGTTGGACGGAGCGACGGAGATCGGCAGCTCTAATCGCGACCTCCATTATTCGACGCCATCGTTTGCCGTCGCTTTCGGCGTACGCAACACCCGAGTGGCCTTCAAAAGAAAGAAGAAACCGTCCGCAGCTGCTGCGGGGCCACCCCACGACGCAGTTACCGCTGACGGACGCGCAGCACCCAGTGCAAGTGTTGCAAGGGAAAGCGAGGCTACGGCCTGGAAACGCATATCGCATCACTCTAGCAGCAGCAGCAGCTCCAAGCTATCAGGTGTTGTGATTCACAACTACCTTCACCAACGCCTGCGTACGTACGCTCGGTCTCCCCGCCCAGGCGCTCGGAACCTGACGCAGAGTTCCAGGCGGCCTTTTCGTAGCGTCGTCGGTCGCTGCGTCGCTAGGGCGCATGCCGTGATTACGTGCATGCCTATATCAGCTTACCACAATCAGCGCAGCAGTAGTGGCTCCACTTTCGCTCCAGGCACTGTGTACGCGCATTCCGCACGCCAGTTCGGTGGAGCTCAGCGGCGCTCTGTACACGGTGCGATTAACCTATGCGAGTTCCAGATCAATCAGTCTGATCTATATCTCGGTGATAGATGATGATAAGCAAGAGCATAAAATTTGACAATGATAATCTTACTCTCCTGTCACAACCTGACACGATCGCCCGACCCGACCGAACACATTCCGGAGCAGCTTGTACGTCTTATCGCTGTTCACAAACTCTCCGCTCTCGCTCTCCGAGGTTCACTCATTCTCACCGTCGCCATCGAAACGTGTCGTAACTTGAGCGTGCTTGGTAAGACAGCCGACCAGTTTGCGCTGGCGGACGGCGTCTCCTCTCTCTCAGATTCATTTCAACTGTCGCCGAAGACTGCAGGCCTGCTGCAACCTCTCCCGCTGTACAATTTTGATCCCGCTCTACACACTAGACGATCGCGAATCACGCAGCGTGAAATCGTCACTTGCAATTAGAATCCGCATTTCCGGACTATCGCGTATGTGAAGATCCCGTCTGTTTGGTCTGTTTGATTTGGGACACCAACATCGATACGTGTGTTTGCGTTCGTGTGCGTGCGTGTGTGCCTGTGTGTGTGTTGCTGTGTAACATACAGCTTAAGCCTCGCCTGGTAGTGGCTAGACATCATCCAGTCCGAGACTCGCCATGCCGGACATCTCGCAGGATGAGTTCGAGGCGAAGCTGCCGCATCTGGTGCCGGCGTCGGCCGCCGAGCTGCGCCAGCGTGCCAACTCCGGTGGCGCCCGTTCCGCGACCGCCAACCGCACCCGCACCCTCAGCAATCAATCGCGCACGACCGGAAGTGACACCGAGCAGCGGCCCGCCTACGGCTACAAGCGTGAGATTAGTCACAGGTACGTTTGGAAGCGCTCATCCAGCAATGGGTGCCGTGGGCTTGGCGACGTCGTACAGCAACAGCCCTCCCCGAATGCTATCATTAACCTTGCCCTCTTACCCCCATTTTCGGCACGCCACTGATACCGTGCGCCCTCGTAGAAGAGTTGCTCGCTGGAGGTGGATTGCGTCCAAAATCCCACTCCCCAGCGCGTTCGACAGCTCGCCCGAATCTCGTCGCAATGTGCAAGCCTCGGTTTTACGGTCAGCGCGATTAGCAACGTCGAGCTGGCCGTGGGTGATCAACCGCCAACAGGCAGTTAACCCCAGCGAACTCTCCGCTCGTAGCAATTGAAATTGCTAGCGCATGAAGCCGCAGTTTCCAAGTAGCTCTCGAGTGGTGGCCTAACATTTCGGTAACTTCATTAACCTATTGGGAAGGGGGAACAGGACGGCGAACGCGAATGGGTCGAACTCGAAACCCAAGCCGGGCTAGCGATGAATGGGTGGGTTTCCGGTGTTGCAGCGGAGATAGCGGCGACTGCAGTTACACGTGGCAGCAATCAACGCGATTTCGGATGCGGAGTCCTTCACGTGCCACGGTGTGAATCTCTGCTCACTCTATATGCAAATGAGCCCGTCATGTTTGCCTCCCGACCTGCCCGACCAGAAGGCTCGCGTGTTTGCGTAACAAACCCGGCTAGGAGCATGTTGGTGAGGTTTTTTGGACGACCGGTGGGCTTTGGTCTATCAAATTCCCACCCGGTTCGCATTTGGTTGGACGAAACCCACAGATGTGTGCGGGTGATTGTGTTCCACTCCAACCCCAAGTTCGTCGTTGTTCAAGTGTGGTGCCAGACGATGAAAAACAAGCTGTGAACTTGTAGTTTTTTTTAACTTCCAGCGACTTCCGTTTGCTTCCTATCCCCTGTTGGAATGCAGGCTAGCCGGAGGCGCGCTTTAAGTGGACGTCTCCTATCTCCACCGATGTGACATCCATTTTTTTTTTTTGCAAGTTGCGGATGTTGCTTGGGATGCTGCAGACCGCGGGGAGGAGTGCGCGACCTGCTCATGACCTGCTCATCGATCGGCGAGGGTAGCCAACCCCTTATCGTACGCCGGACATCGCATTACCGTCCGGATGTTGATCCGTTTGGAAGTGTGCTGAATTGCGCGTTGCGCGCGGAACACCGTTGTTGTTCGTGCGCGGTGGCTCCGGCATCCCCAACTCCGTTTTGGTCCCAGGAAGAGCCCGAGAGTAATCGCCAGTCCCGATCAGCGCGTGATCTACTCGGCTCTAAGCTGTTGCTACTGCATGTTTGACGTATTGTTGTTGTCCTGTGCAGCGGCTGGCCTCGGCAGTCGTCGACAGGAAAGCAAAACATACGCGGCACGTTAAGCACAACATTCCCCCTCCTCCTCTGCCCTCTCCCCCAACCCGCAACACACGGTGCGTGGTGAGTGTTTGCTTTTGTGCGGTGCTCTCGATTCCCAAGGGTCCTGCTCGCGGAGGAACCGACGTAACTGACGCGTATAAGCGCTATTTGGATGCGCTTTTCAACAGGTTCCGTCCCCGCATCCGCACACAATTGTCACGCCGCGCGAGTTGGTGGCGTGGGGCAGATTATGCGAGCCCGCCGGAGTATTGTTTCAAACAACATTATCACGCGGCGGCGATGTTTGGGGTTACGCAGTACGGCACCGGCGGTCGTCATTCGAAAATCGTAAACTTTTCCAGCCGTACCGGGCTCGCGAGACGAGACGGAGTAATTACATCAGCATGTGTGACATGCGGTTCTGTTTACGTCGCGTTCGAGTCGGGCACAGCTTGGATCAGGTTCTATCGAGCGATTGCAGCGCTAATCACAGTGACGCTGTAACGGGAGACGAAGTTACGAACTGAGATTTTCGGCACATTTTGTGTCGAAAGTTTCGCCTCCAGTAGCTGTCCGCTTGATCAAGAATTGAACAGCTTTAATGTGGCACACAAGGCAAGCTTAGCTTTGTAAGAGCAATGAAAACAACTGCAAGACTTGGGACATGCTCCATGTCTCCATGGTGGTGTATGAGAACACTACAACATTAAAGGTTTTATATATTTCACACCTCCAAAGGTTATACCACCTAGAAGCACGTGAACCCCATACAGCCGTGGTCCGTTGACATCATCTTCCCGATCCTATCACGGACAGCAATCAGCAACGGAGAGTTTATGATAGCCGCGATTACGGGTTTTCAAAAACAAAACGTGAGTTCTCTCACTTCTCGGGTCCGTCAACTTCGCCGTATGATCCGCCAGCGCTCATCGCCTGATCGCCGGTATCAGTAGCCGATGCTGTTTGCCGTCCATTTGGCACCTAGATGTTAACGATACCCGTTCATTAAACCATTTACAACCAATTTCGAACCTCGTCCGATCCGACGCTGGTTAGCGTACTCGGCTAACGACTAAAAATAATTAATTGGTATTTCGCACATACGCTCGCAGCGCTGTAAGCACCTTAAAAAAGTGTATTATTAGACGATTATTATCAAAACCTTGCTGTACAACGAGCCGTTTTTTTTTTCATTACCCAAAATCTGGCACGTGATACGGTGGTGGTGAGTTAATGCACCGACAAATGTCGATATTTTGAGCGGTAAAATCGATTGCACCGATGCACGATTAACAGCGCGATTCCCCTCGAGCTCGCCCCAGGCGGCAGTGCAAGCTATTTCGGTGCAGCAGCTGTACATATTTGGAGAGCCGAGATTTAATTACCTTGGAACGCGCGTATAATTCCAAAATGTTGCCGCATTGCAATTTCTTTCTTTCTTTTGGTTATATCCGGAGGCGACAAACTGGGGACATGGATCAAATATGCGCTGTTGCGGCCCTTGTTGTCGCTCGTATAGCTCAATTTGTTTGGACGCACTCCAACACCTTCACGCCGTGGCGGATTACACCGCAATGACCAAACAGAGCGGGAGTGAGTGTGAATATCGACAACGCTAACGAAAACGTGCTCCGTACTCTCGCCAAACAAACCTCACCCTCTCCGCAGCGAAGTTTCGCACCAAATCGCACCGGCGAACTTGACATTCCTTGACAGTGGCCGGCTCCAAGGGTCACTCGGTGCAGCATAATGTAAGGATGTGGTTTAGCATTTACGAAACATTGAGCAAACTAGCAAATAGTCCAGCGCGAGTCACTTCCACGAACATTCTCGTGCCAATCGTACGAAAGCGTACTGATTGCACGGGCGCCGACACCGTGCCGAGAGGTTCCCACGCCGCTCTCCAAGGGTTAGCGCGTTTCGTTTGGGTGCGACGCGCACGGGCGGTTTAAAATTCGTTCAGTACACGCGAGCGTACGGCTCGCACAGGTGGTCCGACTTTGGCTCCGGAGTTCGAAGTTCAGCTCAACCGTTGTCCAGCATCCCGCGCTCCGCCACGATGGCCGCCAGCTCCTCGTCCGCCTCGGAGGATGACCTTTGCGACCATTCGACGCCCGGCGGTGGCAACTCCGGCCCGGTTCGTCCCCAGCGCGCGAAGTAAGTGACGCGGTTTGCGAGGGGCGCATGGCAACCCCGGTCACCATGGCGCGCGAGATGAACCGGATCCGCCAACATTAATCCAATCGGCCCAGCACGCACGTGGCGCGTCCCCTCGCCATTGTCCGGTCCACCATTAGCGTAACGACAAATTGGGCACAATGCGCGCGCCAATTTGTAGCCATCAATCAACCGTCTTGGCATTGAGTTTGGTTCCCGCTGCTCCGAAATTCGTCACTGATGCCTGTTATATCTGGCGCACGTTTTCTTTCTTTTTTCGCCTCAGAATCTTCGTCAACCGGTCGATGCATCTGGAGAACATCAAGTTCTACGGCTTCGATATGGACTACACGATCGCGGAGTACAAATCGCCCCAGTACGAACAGCTCGGGTTCGATCTGGTGAAGGAGCGCCTGGTGAACCTGGGCTACCCGGACGAGATACGGCAGTTCGAGTACGACCCGTCGTTCCCGGTGCGCGGGCTCTGGTTCGACTCGCTGTACGGCAACCTGCTGAAGGTGGATGCGTACGGCAACATCCTCGTGTGCGTGCACGGCTTCGAGTTCCTCAAGCAGTAAGTTGCCCTGGGCCTGGTTCGAGTACGGCGAAACGGTTATAGCTCAACGTTTTTTTTTTCTCTCCTTTCAGCCACCAGGTGTACGAGCTGTACCCGAACAAGTTCCTGCAGCTGGACGAGAGCCGCGTGTACGTGCTGAACACGCTGTTCAACCTGCCGGAGACGTACCTGCTCGCCTGCCTGGTGGACTTCTTCACGCACTCGCCGCAGTACGCGGAGCAGGTCGATCGTACCGGCGTGAAGTACGGGGAGCTGTTCACGTCGTTCAAGTCCATCTTCCAGGATGTGCGCGGTGCCGTCGACTGGGTGCACATCTACGGCGATCTGAAGAAGAAGACACTGGAGGTAAACGGGTGTACGGGTTTGTTGGTCGCTCTCTGAGCCACTCATCTTACCCAACCTTCTCTCCCCTCCCCTCCCCCCTCCTTCGACCAGAACCTGGACGAGTACGTGAAGAAGGACGACCGGCTGCCGATGGTGCTGTCGCGCATCCGCGAGTCGGGCGCGAAGCTGTTCCTGCTGACGAACAGCGACTACACCTTCACCGACCGCATCATGACGTTCCTGTTCGACTTCCCGCACGGTGGCAAACCGGAGGAGCCGCACCGCAACTGGAAGACGTACTTCGACATGATCGTGGTCGACGCCCGGAAGCCGCTGTTCTTCGGCGAGGGCACGATCCTGCGCCAGGTCGACACGAGCACCGGCGCGCTGAAGGTCGGCCGGCACATGGGCCCGCTGCAGGCGAACCAGGTCTACTCCGGCGGCTCGTGCGACGTGTTCACCAAGCTGATCGGGGCGAAGGGCAAGGACGTGCTGTACATCGGCGACCACATCTTCGGCGACATCCTGAAGAGCAAGAAGATCCGCGGCTGGCGCACGTTCCTGATCGTGCCGGAGCTGGTGCAGGAGCTGCACGTCTGGACCGACAAGTGTCAGCTGTTCGCGAAGCTGCAGAACCTGGACGTCCGGCTAGGCGACCTGTACAAGAACCTCGACTCGAGCGCGAAGGAGAAGCCGGACATACGGTCGGTCCGGACCGCGATCCGGGACGTCACGCACAAGATGGACCTCGCGTACGGCATGATGGGGTCGCTGTTCCGCTCCGGCTCGCGCCAGACGTTCTTCTCCGGGCAGGTCGTGCGCTACGCCGACCTGTACGCCGCCACCATCCTCAACCTGATGTACTACCCGTTCTCGTACATGTTCCGGGCGCCGGCGATGCTGCTGCCGCACGAGTCGACCGTCGCGCACGAGCAGCGCTTCACGCTGGACGCCCCGATGATCCAGCGGACCCGGCCACCGCGCCCCGCCACCGAGCAGAAGCTCGACGACGACGACGAGCAGGACGGGGGCGGGGATGGTGGTGTGCGCGAGGGGGCCCACGGGGCCCCCGGCGGTGTGGGTGACGAGTCGAAGGAGATTGGACGGGTAAGTGGGCGGTGGGTTTTCTGCTCGCGGTCTCTTATTTTCTATCGGAAAGCTTCAAATCCTGCCCTCTTTGGAGTATGAGCGCAAAGCGGATGTTGCTCCAGAATTCCCCTTGAAAGATCAAGATAGATTAGGTACGTGGATATCGACAGAGGTGTAAGGAAAGATATAATTGTACACCTGAAACATGCATTTCTTTATTTAAACGTAAAGCCGTCTGTCAGACTTCACGTTGTATTGGGATGTAGGGAAGGTAGAACCATCCTTTAGTTTCTGTTAAGCAGGTTAATAGAATGTCTTCCATTGCGTGAAATAGGGCATCAAACACTGACGGTAAACTGAAATATTACAGAAAAGCACTAGGGACGATGCTTTCAGGCTCATACAACAATCATCAATGCCAAATGGAACAGAAATTAATATGAACTCATGACACAGGGCTAAGGCACATTCAGATCAATGTATGAGATAGAGAATAATATTCCGCGAGCATTGGAGTAGATTTCCTGGGGGGTATCCCCCACCACACCAACCTAACTTCTACTAAAACTTCTCCCCTACTGTTTTCAGCTGCTGCTCGGCAATTCGCAGTCCTCCTCGCGCCTGTCCGCCACCGGTTCCGAGCTGAGCGTGTCCGTGCCCCACACCCGGCCCGAAACACCCCGCTCGGTCACGCACACGCACGACGAGGACTACTCGGACGAGGACAGTGACGATCAGAAGCGCACCAAAGCAGCGGACGGGCGCGATCCAAAGCCGCCGGCGAACGTCGATGACGCGCCATCGCTTACGCACGGATAACTCCTCGTTCTTTTTTTTTTCGACACCTCCTATCCAACCTCTCCCCGCTCCCCTCCCCCGCTCTTGGGTTCGATCGAAGCAACAGCCGAAACCGTGTTCGTGTCCGCACAAAACCGCTGAGCCGAACAGTGGAGCTGGTTCCTGTGGAGCCTGAGCCGTGTTCGCTCCAAATCAAGTTCTTCTAGACATTGGACCACGAGTTAAGACTACTGCGTTTCCCCCTGCCCCCACTTTCCTCTTCCTTGTCTCTATTTAAGCTTTTCTCGCTAGGCTCCAGCCATCTTTGTACTAGACAGCGCTGGATTTGTTGCTGGTGTTTGTTAGACTTTAGAGCTAATACAGAAGTCACGCTACGTTTACAGGGATATGTGAGAACAATTGAACACGGGACGGGCGAGTAGTGAACGAATTGAGGCAAGCACACTCACGCACACCCGCCTTTAACCGGGACAGACGGATAGAAAATAGAAGCAAACGCAAAACTACCAGTAGAAAGGCAACGAATCTCGCGGGAAGTGATGTTGTAGGATGCGTGTGTAGTTTTTTTGCATGAATGTGCGCGTGTGTGCGGTAGTTGCACGTTTATTCACCTTTGCAGCCGGGCACGACGAGCAACACTGTAAAGGGGCGAAACAAAACATAATGTTCATTTTCTTCGTATTTGCGTTCACCTCCGCTGTTAATGGATTCCGATGGTGGAAGTTGACCGACAGAGTAAGGAAAAAACCACATCGCGAAAAAGGCAAAAAAAAGCAATAAAGCAGAGTAAACTTTAATGCGCGGGGCCCACGCGTTTGTCGAACTGCAACACTGGTTACACCGAAACTTCGATGAGTGTGGATGGTATCGCTTACACTAGTTTTAAACTAGAATATTCCCAACAGATGAATTATGTTTGTCAACCGTTTGTTACTATTATTTGTTGTAAATTAATTTGAATAATTGGATGAAAATATTGAATATATGTCAAAAATGCAGTTCCGCCGAATGATTTATATAGGAATTTTCATCTCGCGATAGGTTATAAACGTGTTTTTTTTTATTTTTGAAATATAATACTTTTTTCTTAATTCAAAGCATGAACTCGTGCCTGCACTAGGAAAGATAGAGAAGATTGTGAACGAAAGTTATCCATACAAGTGGTGGAAGTATTGGAAGCATATGTTTGAAAAATCTTTTGTTAGTAATGGTTGGTTCTAAAGAGTAGAACTCTAGGCGCTTTCGGATTATTCACAAAGTAGGTATTTATTTTGCATTGTTGATTATTTCCTATTTTTTATTTATCTGTGTCGATCAGCATGATGAAACCTCAACGCGATAAAACTGAAACTTCTCCAAGGTGAGCCGGAATGTGTCAACAAATAAACGTAAACACTCTTGAAAACGAAACCAAACTCAACCGTTTTGTTTTGTTATATTTTTTATTTGTTTTAGCTTCTTTATTTCTGCTTATTCCTTTTTTATCGCTTTCTTATCGTCTACTATGAAGGAAAAAAACATTTCCCTTTCTAACACACTTCCGCCCGCTTGCTACTCGCTTCTTCATCTTCTTGAGAGTGCCATTTTGTATGCATCTTTTTTTTTGTTAGTAGTTTTGCATGTTTAATGTTTGTATGTGGGTGTGTTGTTGTTTGTTTGTCTGTTTTATTTCGTTCGTTTCCCCTCCGCCTTCCTCTACGCCCTCATGCGGCGCGACACACCCTTTGCAGAAGGGTAAACGGGAGTAAAGGAATTAAATGCAGTGGTGAATCGAAACTCACTGGGACTTTGCTTTTCCCCTCACAGGGGTGATGAGAAAAAAACACAACAAATATACAAACTAATCTTCACTGGTGTGCCGGTCTGTGTGTGTGTATGCGGCTTGTGTGTTGTTAGAGAGGAACATCTTAAAACCAAAAGCTGGACCTGTGCTGGACACTTCACCCTCAACTCGAGAAGGAACTGGCATGACTAATTTCATTACAAAAAAAAACAAACGCACGATTCTCGATTCTCTTATCGCACCCGCTACTGTAAATGAACTGCCGACTCGCTATCCTACTCGTCGCCCTTCCGAAAAGCCGCCGGTCGATAGTAATAAAACAAAGCATCTTATCCACTTAATAATTGATGATGCAAATGCAAATTAATGAATTAAGCCCCTTTCTTTTTACGCGCTATTTCTCTGTGACTCTCTCTCTTTCTCTCTCTCGCTGCATCTCATTCTATTCAAACAAAAGTTCTTCTATGCTGTGGTCCTGCTATGAAAAACAGAAAATCTACTAAAACCATACGACGGTGAAGGTGGTGTTTGTATGTGGGAGTGTCGTTCTCTGAATGTTATGTAGTATAATACGATTAAGTTTATTTTGCGTCATCATATCTATACAAAACTGGTTGCGCGTTCTCTTCCGATCTAACTGCTTGTGTAGCCAACGTTTAATCTCGAACAAACTTACGAAGAGAAAGAAAGAGCGAGATAGAGAGAGAAGGAGGGAGCGATTTAAAGAGGGTTAAGGAAGATAGAAACAACAAAAAAGTACGGTAGAAGCTTTTAATGGCAACGTTTGAGCAATAAATTGAGGAGTCAAACTTAAAATTTGAAATCACGTCCTCTTGCGTCTCGCTCTCCCTCTCTCTCTTTCTTTCCCTCTTGGTCTTTCTCTTTCCTTCGTTTTCTCCTACTCGTGCCAATCTTATCCCTTTCACAATCAACATTCCAATAAACGGCTCGCGAAACGCGCCAACCAGATAAGACCAAAATTCTGTTCCAATCAATATTCATCCATAAGGCTTCATTATATAAATTGATCGCCCTGATAATGTTTGTTTTAATCTTTGTTTTCCGTGTGCTTCGCCCCACGATATGGGCACATATTTTCTGAAGATAGCTTTATAAAGGAATAGTATTCTCCTCCTGCGTGATTGTAGGAGGATATGCCCTGACTAGTGGTTCTTTTTTAGGATTAGTAAGATGCATCTTTTTTTGTTGTTGTTCTTGCCTTCTTGCGCCCGCCCTTCTCCCTTGCCGCCGTTTTCGTGATCTTCTTTTTTCCTTCACACACAGGACATCAAAATACGTACTATAGCTTCGCGTCTCCCAGCAGAGTTCAAGCAAACCTTCTTTTCATGCCATTTTTTTTGTCAACTCCACGTGGCGGGTGGTTTCGGGCCACCGGATGAGTCCAAAGAGAGAGTGAGAGAGATGGTGAGAAATAATGGTTTTATATATCACGGCGGAAGAGGACCTGCTTGATCATGCCGCCGTCACCCTCGGAAACGAAACGCTTGCGTCCACTAAAAGAGGTAAGAAAGAGAAAAAAGACGAAAAAATGGTTAGTAATTTGGTAGCTTGGTAGATATATTGTGAATAATGTGACAAGCGACGGCAAAAGGGAAATATTTAATAAACCAACTGATAAAGCGTTCATGTGCTGTTACCCGCTACGCTATAAGGCACAAAGTTGCACAAAACAGACCGAAAGTATGCAATCTACACCGTCAAACACTTGATAACCGATTTGTTTACACCATTTAAGGGTACAGGAGCATCCCGGTGGGAAATAGTTGAGAAACTGGCTCAAATAAAGTGTCTTTGATGCGTTTTTCACGCTTTATTTGCGCTAGACTACCATAATTGAGATCCTCTCTAGAAAAAATGCTTTTAACACTAGATTTCAAACCCTACTAATACAAAATAATTGCATTTTCATACGTTCTTAGTGAGGTGATCCTGTCCTTCGTAATACAAAAAAGGCTCCTACTTGTTCTACACATTAGCCTTATGAATTGTACAATCAACCTGAAGTACGTCTGATTTCACTGCGAACGATTTCTCTCCGCTATTTAACAGCAAACCAATTCCAAGCGGCGCATATAATGGAAGCTGCGGACGAAATTTGCTCCACTGAAGGCCGGAGCGCCGATCGGCATGACATTTAAAACATTTGCTATGTAATTCGACGATAACGAGTACGAAAACAAAGTTGCTCGCTCACATGCTGCAAACACACACTGCGTTCCGTTTTCCTAACCTCAACGCCGTTGTTGTTGTTCACACACGGGGCACAAAACAGCGAAAGAACAGATGCTTGTTTGTTTTCTTCCCTTCCCGTTCCCCATCTCTCATCTACCCCGCCGCCAGTCAGCCTAATCGGGTAGCCTGCCAAGATAATTAAAGGTTTTCCTTGAAACCCAAAACAAGACACACAAACACACATGCTGTTTTCGGGATGTTTTCGTGTTTGTTATCGCGCTCGCTCTGAGGGCGTTTTGGGGTGGCGCCGCGCCCCGATATTGCGTCGCAAAAGAACAGGTTCGGGCCGCGGTTCTTCTTTTTTACAACCGCGCGCGCTCGGGAGAATGTGGTTAGAGGCCGATGGCACTTCCACAGCAGCAGCAGCAGCAGCTTGCAGGCTAGCTTGCAACATTTTAATGCAAAACAGGTTTCTTCGGCGGCTTGTGCATCGTCTGGTGCTCGCTCTTTCTCTCTTACGGGCCTGCCGTTGCTCGTTTTTATCTGCGCTTCGCTATAATATTTTTTAAATATTTCTTAAATCATTCTTAAGTCGTAAATGCCTTTCTCGGAAGTAGGGAAATTTCCATTCCATTTAGCAAGACCGTTTCGTTGTGCATCCACGTGTGTTTGTGTTTACAAAAACCCCGGCGAAGCAGCACCAACTGCTTCCCAATATTTTCCTTTTTCCATACACACATACACACACACCCTTTTACTCCAAACGTTGGGCGTGTATTTGTGTAGCTGAAGGAAGGAGTGAATGAGGGCTAATGTTTCCAAGGGCATGCTGACCTTGAAATTTACCAACTCAAGCATTAGGCACGCGCAACAAGAAACATATACACACACACACACACAGGCGGGATAGAACGTCGAAGCCATCGCTCTCTGCTGGGGGTGTGATGAGGACAGTTTTATGCGCTTTCCCATGGAAGGTGACCGCAGCATCCATATGCTTGCGCCCTCATGCTTAGTTTAGTTTCTATTTCTGTTTAAAAATAGCTCATTCTCGCCACGCACACACACACACACGCCCTTTGTGGCCTAATTTTTTCACTAATTTATGAATACGAAACATACAGTGTGTGCGTGCGCCCTCTCGCGCGCGCTATGCTCGCAAATGGTTCGATATGTTTTCGTTTATGATTCCCGAGCCCGCGCCGCCATTGTGCCGCATGCTTCCACGCACGTACGCACCCCACGTACCGTGTGTTATTCTTCCTCCGCCCGTTTGGCCCTCGAGGCCGAAAAGCAAAACAAACACTACGCAACCGCGAAGCTCACTGGGTGGGAGCGGGCGGGCGGTGAGGGTTCCGGGGTGGGTATTATGTGCGCAGGTGTGGTGCTGCGCGCTCACATTCGTCACCAATACACCAATGCAGAAACATAGGGTAAGGCCAAAAAAACAACACGAAACCGGCAGCAAACAACGCAAAATAATGAGCGGTACGGGTAGAGTTTGCTTTCGAAAGAAATATTTTAAGAAGATTGATTTTGTGCCGGTTTTCACTTTCAGATATACGCCCTTCTCGTTCGCGTACTCACTATTGGTGAATCTTTCGCATTGGAGGTGAGAAGTGGCATTTTAACATCGAGACTAATTGCGCAAATCGTCCATAAATCCATTTTTGATCATCCCCTGTCTGCTTGTACGGGCAAAACACACACACACATGGGCAACTGTGTGTGTATGGTTATGTTGTTGTTGTTGACGGTAAGGGAAACCGGTTGAAAGTTGTTTTGATTTTTGGCCGCATTAGCAAAAACCCATGCGCGGCTTTGGGGGAGGGTTTGCTTTGTCTGTTTTGGTCAGCGTTGGGTGTGGACAGGGCTGTTTTTCACATTATGATGAATATATTCGGAGACTGAGTTGTTTTTCGATGCATCTTTTCTTACGAAATAAAACTGAATCAAACAAACTTCACTAAAATGCATAACAAAGGGATTGATTCATAAGGTAATAAGAAAAAAAACTATGAACCTTTACCTTTCGTTGACAGTAAATGCAGTTAACCATAATGAACCATTAGTTATTTCAACAATCAATCCGTTTAAGATCAAATAAATGCGATGTGTAATAATTTAATAATAGTAATTTAATAGTACTCCTATTGCCTAGCGCAAATAATATTCTTCGCAAACAGATTCGACTGCTCTTTTTTTTGGGACGTTGGGACTAAAAATAGGAACAATCGCGTGGCGAAACGAAGTTAGCAGTGTGCTCTCTTATCATATCGCGCCACGATGTCGAATTATTTCGTCGATAGATTTCTTGCGCCGCCACACCTTGCTAATGTCAGGCTGACCAGCCGGTCCCATATGGTACACCAGGGGAGTGAGATACAAAATAAAACTCCCTGTTCCACATTCGAGAGCAAAGGCAAAAAAAGCACACAAGGGTAAGGTAAAAGATAAACAACAACACCGAAAACGAAGGGGATGAGAATTACGTCTTGTTTTCGTACCCGGTGCCACATTTCCGGACGCACGTACACACACTCAAGCGGGCGCTCGTTACAACATCGCTGACCTTCATGAAGCGAGGCCATTCTCCCGAAAAAAAAAACACATTACAAGCGCCCGGAGGGAAAGACACAACACGCACAATTGCGTCGTCCAAAATTCGTTTGCCTCTTGACGCTCTGTGCGCGCGTGTGTGTGTGTGTGTGCACAATTGCGATAAAATGGACTCACTTCCGGGGCCCGGCATGAGCAGTGAGACGGAGACCGCGAACGCTTCCTCACGCTCATCACGCTTCTCAGCCACCGTATTAGCGCATGTATAGCGCACCAAATCAAAACAAAAACATAGCTCGCTAACACCGCGCAACAACACCAAAAACAGTGCCTCAAGAAGGTCGAAAAATAAACCGGCAAGCATGGGCCACACTACTACTACCACCGGCCAGGCCACCACCTGGAGACGGAAACACGCCCGGTCTCGTGTGCCTTTCTGGTGTGTGTGTGTTTTTTCGTTCGATTACGAAAGCCAGCTCCATGAGCGAAACGTGCGCGCCTGTGTGTTGATGCCGCTGAAAGAGGCCCGATCAAAAATTGCGACGCAAAAGCCCGGTTCGGAAACGGACGCTGGGCCGGGTATATGAAACGAATAAGGTTGGAGAAGTGAAACTTAAACATTTTAGTCATGGAAAGCGCTGTTTGCGCGACACGTGTTTGAATGCCTAAAGGCGAAACCTAAACAAATTTTCTATGCAAAACTCTAAACTGTACTGTAGGAAACACATCTTTCGAACACACACATTTCTTCTGAATTGAGGTGATTGTAGCATGAAACACACCAAAGCACACATTTTTCACTTTCATCCCGGCTATCTCCCGCTGTGATACGCCATCTATTACATCACGCTGGGAAGCGCGTGGAGGGGGGGGGGGGTTTCGTTCGCCTGCGGGAAAAACAAAACGACAACTCACCGGGTGGGAATATCCTTGATGAGTGCCTCGTTGAGGAAGGAACCGGCGTGCTGGCAGCGCTGGATGAAGCGATCGAGGATGGAGTAGGCGAGCGGGATGTCGAGGACGATGTCGGTCATGTCCTCGTAGACGCGCCGGAAGCCCTGCTCCATCTGCTCCGGCGTCACGATACAGGTACTGTCGAGCGTGCGGAACAGCTCGCAAATGGCCACCTCGGTGGACTCGTTGAACGCTTCCAGTGTCATAATGATTGCCTGGCAGGTGTAGGAGCACACGGGAATGGTTTAGTATGCCTTTTCCCTCCCCATCGTAACAACGCGCTGCGGCGCGCCACCGAACCTACCTCGTAGATCAGTTCGTGATGAAAGTGCGGCACCTCCAGCTCCTTGATGGAGCGCTGGGCTTCGCTGAGATCGCGTGAAAGCAGGTACTCCTGCAGCAGGTACGACATCTGCTGCGTGATGGTCTGCACCGGGCGCAGGGCGCCCCCGACGCCCCACACATTGTCCAGCTGGCCCCAGCCGTCGTGCATGGAGAGGAGCGTGGTGGCGCGCACCAGCGCCGCCTGCCCGTGCTGGTCCAGGTCCTCCCGGTCCGACTGGTAGGCGTACTTCGGCGGGATGCAGTCGTCCGCGACCGCCCGGGCAATGAAGTTGCCGAGCAGGTGCGGCGCGTCCGGCGTGTCCAGCATGATGTCGGCCAGGTTCGCCAGCAGCAGATCGAACCCTGCGGGACGGACGAACGGATGGACGGACGGAATGACAGACATCCGGACGGAATCCCTCCCACCCCCTCCCTCCCAATGGTCACTTACCAGCGCAGATGTCGTCGCGCGTCACGACGCGCCCGTACAGGTCGGAAATCAGCACCGAGGTCAGCTCGCGCTGCGACTGTTTGTGATCGAACGCGACCGCCACGACCGTCTTCGTGACCAGCGGCTTCATGCCGGTCTGCAGCAGGTCGTCGAGGGCGTCCGCCACCTCGTGCGTGTCACCGTGCTCGAAGTACTCGAGGATGACCGTCTCCAGCTTCTTCACCACCTCCGCCTCGGTCAGCTGCGGGACGATCTCCTTCAGCTCGACGTTGTGCGTGCTGTTGTACGCGTCGATGTCGAAGTTCGGATCGTTCGGGTCCTCGTCCAGCTCGTCGTACACCTCCTCCGTGCCGGGCTTGCCCCACACGCCCTTCCCGCCAGCGCCCCCCTTCTTCGGCAGCCCGCGGCCGTAGATGTTGCGCGAGCGGCGGCTGTTCTTCCACTTGCGGTGCGGCGCGACAAAGTTCGGCGTGCCGGCCACACCCAGCACCCCGTCCTTGCTGTTCGAGCGCGACAGCTTCCGGACGCGCTTCTTCAGCTTGTCGTCCAGCGGGCTGGCCGGCTTCTTCATCAGCTCGCCGGCGTCGACCGAGCCGGCGCCGGCGTTCCGGGCGCCGCCCTCGCCGCCCTCACCGCTCTTCGGCGAGTCCGGCCCGCTGCCCTCCCCGTTCAGCAGCAGCGAGGGCTCCAAATCGCCATTCGTCAGCTTGCCGCCGCCGTTCAGCGAGATCGCACCACCGTCGAGCTCCATTTTCTAGGCCGTCTGTTCGGTGGTTGGGAAGGCAAACAGTGAGCCAGGCGCTATGGTGAGCACCGATCGCCTCGTGTTGTCTCGCGACCGACAGTTCCAACTCACCTTTCCCGCACGCTGCTGTCTCACTCGTGAGCTACACACGATGGCCGCGCTGATAGGAGGATGAGGATGAGATGCGGATGCGGGTTGATACGTAGGCGAGATTCAACGCGAGGCTCACTCTGCTCTCACTCACACACTGCTGCTGCTGGTGCTGCTGCTGGCCTGCTCCCTGTTGTGGGTTGATCGTGTGATGAGGTGTGATATGGAGGTGAGAAGAGTGATCTCGCTTCACTCGGTGCAACGCACACACACGAACGACCGCACCACCATCGACACCTTTCTCCTCTTGCCACAAAATGGTGGAGGCTTCTCAACTGCGTAGTAGAATTTTGAGGCGTTTGGTGGCTGCTGCTGCTGCCTGCTGCTCCACGAAAAACAACCGGCACACGTACACGTACAAACACACACGCAGAGCGCTCCGACAGCCCGGGACTGGGAAAACGTTGCCTCGCGGTACCGCGCGCACGCACACACACGCTCGTCGCCGGAGAACCCAGGAGATGTGTGCGTGTGTGCGGGTTGCTATTCTTCTTTATTCTATCTTATCCGCAAGGCATCGACGGCAAGAGAAAGGAAACGGCCTTTTCGCGGTTTCGATGCGATACTTGTGAATACGCTAGTCTGTTTTATTCTCTGTCACGAGCCGAATGTATCCGGCTAAAAAAGAAACACGCACGCACGGAAACACACGGACAAAATTTGCGTCGCACGAAAAGCCGGCTCCGGCGTAGCACCAACGCTCAACACCGCGTGTTTCCACAACCGCGTCGGAATACGTCCGAAGAACGATCAATAAACTCTGCCAGACCTGCCGAGAGTTCTAGTTCTAGCATTCCCAAGGTTATTATGCGTGTATATCGGTACTGGCGAACGAAAATCCTCCAGGGACAATGGTTACTTTTGGCGAAAGCAAGCGAAAATCTCACAGAGCACTGCACTTTTACGAACCTTCAGCGATGGCGGTTGGCAGAAAAGTGTGCGTGTGAGTGGTGCTGCTGAACAGCCCTCCGTATCGGCGACGGTTGCTCGTTCGCACAGGGCTAGTGGTGGAAAACAAAACAGGAGCGGAACGATGGTAGCTCGTTCCGGGGTAGGAGCGGAACGGAACCTATGCTGCGCCGAAAGGATCGCTCACCACAGTGTGCAGGCTGCAAAATATGCTAAATTTATCCCGAAGTAGCTATTCTCTCTTCAATACAACGATTCAAGCGCAGGGTAAAGACAGCAGCTCTTGTGCTGCGGTATAAGGCAGCTGATTTGCAGGCTGGCGAGAGAACATTTGGGTCTCTCTCACATCACAAAATCTCGATCATCTGCTTTGGCAATACCCAAAATGAAATGGTGAGAAATATCTCGTTATCTAAAATGCTCGGAACAACGCCGTCATACTCTTTCTTTTATGGCGCCGAACAACAAAAAAGAAGAAAAAAACTTTACTAATTATTTCAAAATATTTTTTTACTCTAATGATTGAGCAAGAATGTTCTAGTAAATGTCGCAATAATCTTCATAAATGTGTGTATGCTAGCTCAGACCGTATCGCTCTAAGAACGAATCGAACCTACCAGGTTCATTCGGAACTTGCCATCTCCAGCTCGTAGGAAACACACAACGAATGAGACAACACGACAATTCCGTCGCAATCGTCGTTTCGTTTCCTCCTTCGTATGTTAACCGGCAGCTGCGCTGCTTACCACTAAATTACACGCAACGACTTGTACAATGATAAATAAACGGGATAAATATCCGACTACTGTTCAGACATAGAACGATGCGCTCCAAGCAAAATCTGGAATGTTCTGAGAAAAGTTAAAAATGTCTTCAAATGAACGAATCCACCTTTTCGCTACCTTACCAAACCAAACCCAACAAGGAATGTTTGGGAACTTTCCAGAGCGTTCCCGATGGAACCGTCCTGCTGTAGGCTGGATGCGCAGTGGGGAAAAAAACGAACACGAACAACGAGATTGTTCTGGAGTAGTGCGTCCGGCCGGCAGGGACGGAGCAGTTCCGGTAATCAACTTCCCAACAGCTGATGTTATGTGTTGCACACAAAGGTTTACTAACCGTAGACATGTGCTTCGCGCAATAATCCTGGAAGTATTTATACTAACGCTCAATTCGACTGCTTGTATGGATTTTTTCAGCTAAGTGCAAGGGTCATTGCATTCACATAAATGCGCTTTAAAATCAATAATTAAGTAATTTTCGTGGCCTTAAAACGCACGCTAAAACTAAAGTGTTCAATAATAGGCGTGTCAACTGTAATGAACCGTAACACCATCGGCTCGACGAACGACCCAAGCACATGGGATGCTACGTGACTTTTGGAACGTGCAAAACAGAACCGAATGCACCATTCTGGCACTAAACAGCAGCAGATACACCCTGATCTAGCTAGAGGTTACGCAACTTACCAAGTCCCTAGAATCTCCTGCTCTTCTATACCGATGGTACCGATGGAGACAAATGGAGATACACATGATGAGCCAACGAAGAACGTCGATTCAATACTGGGTTAACCCGGAGCGTGGTCAAATGTTCAACAACCCAGGTGCCACGGTCGCGTGGGCATTCTTCCGGATCATGCGTGGACACTGGCCGTGCCTACCGCGGATGACGCGATGCCCTAATCCCTAATCCCATTTAACGCCGCCCACGTAAGCACCGAAAGGGTTGCAAACGGACGGGCCCTAATCAGCTCGGCCGATCGATCGTGTCAGTTTAAAGGCGGAAGTTAGATCGAACCGCCGGCAAGAACGCGCTCGGGAGACTGCTCGGCAATCACCGTGTGGCGCACCAAGAGCCTAGATTGATGAGCGATGGCGGCGCACTGATTGAGGATAACCGCAGCGTTCGTCGCAGTGGCCGGTACCGGGACGGTTGCGGGATTGATAAGATAAACCGATCTAGCGGAACACCGATATTGATCAGACGTCGGCAGGAGGGGGGAGTGTGTGGCGGGGAAGGTGTGAAATGGTGGTTCGTGGTGCAGGCGGCGAGCGTTGACGGTCGGTCGATAGGGTTCGCTGCAGTTCACTGCGGTCAGTAGGTACGGCAGCGTTGACGGGGTCGGTCCAAGTCGTCCAGCTCGCGCCACCACGATCGAAGCGGAGCACAGTACGCACACGCAACACCATGCAGGCTTCCAGTGTTCGGGACGAGCCGTGCCCGGGTGAAGCGCCCGACGCGGACCCGGTGGTGGTGCGAGCCCCGCCAGTGGAGGAGCCGCAGTCGCCGAGCATCCGCTCGGACGAGTCCGGGTGCCGGAAGTCGTCGCTGTACGTGTACGGCGACGGTCAGTTCCACATCACGCTCAAGCACTACGACAGCATCGTGAGCGAGGTGAAGTGTCCGGGCTGCGCGGAACCGATGGACGGGCCGATCACGATGTGCGCCACCGGCCACAGCATCTGCGCCGTGTGCCGGGTGAAGCGGGGCATGTGTCCGCTGTGCGGGGACCGTGTGACCGAGCTGCGCAACTACACGCTGGAGGCGATCGTGTCGAAGGTGCAGTTCCCGTGCAAGAACGCACTGAAGGGCTGCGCGGTGCGGCTGCCGCTGCAGCTGCTGCGCTGGCACCGGGAGCGGTGTGGCTACAAGCTGATCGAGTGCTTCATGGGGAAAGTGTGGGGTGCGTGCGGCTGGCACGGGTGCGAGCGGGACTGGCTGGCGCACTGTCTGGAGGCGCACGACGACCACGTCTACCGGGAGCGGTGCGTCGAGCTGCACTGGGAGTACGGCGCCGAGACGGGGTCGCGGGCGTCCGAGCTGCAGCTGGTCGTCGCGTACCACGTGCTGCGGGCCTACGACGAGACGTTCAACCTGTACCAGGTCTACGACCAGGACAGCCGCACCGTGCTGTGGACGACGATCTGCGCCACCAAGGAGTCGAAGGTGAGCGCACGGTTCGCGTTCGAGCTGGAGCTGTACTCGCCGGCCGACAGCTGGAAGCTGCTGGTGCAGCGGTTCCCCTGCCACTCCGAGCTCGATCCGGACTTCCTGCAGGACGGGCACTGCGCCAAAATTCCGCTCGCCGACGCGCTGCGCTTCATGACGGAGGACAAGGTAGGACTGATAGCCCGAACAGCAAGAGCCGACCTCACACCCTGTTGCCTTTGTTGCCCCCGCAGGTACTCCACTACCGTGTACGGGTGCTCGAGGTTGGCCCGTCGCGCAGCCAGAGCCTGATGAAGCTCGCGACCGCCACAGCCACACCGCACCTACCAACCAACTACTGCTGCAAGCACATCGAAAACGTCAACCTCAAGGCGGTGCCGGAAGGCAACATCATCTGCCGCAAGGAGCCACCGATCAACGACGGCGCGTCCGCCGCCGCACCGGACGACGATGACGAGGTGTTCCTGCCGTACGCCGACGCTGACCCGCCCTCCGAGCAAAGCTCACCGAGCCGGCCGTCCAGCCTGCGGCTGGCAGCGTCCGTGCCGATGCTCGCCGCCCGCACGTACACCGCCCGGGACGACGGCCACCCGCAGCCGGCCGTCGAGCTGCAGCCCATACAGCAGCAGCTCGTCCGGGTGAGGGTGTCCGAGCGGGAGCAGGCGGTCCGGATGCACACGCAGCACGCCAACGCGCGGAAGTCGGCCGTCGACCGGGCGCCATCGAGCGAGAGCCTCGCCAAGCCGCCCAAAGGCACCGGGCTGTCCAAGTTCTACAACGTCACAATGTACAAGGCGGCCAAGTTTCTCGACAAAAAGGGCATCAAGTGAGCCTGCTCTTTGCCCGGATTAGTGTTCGGTGTGCTATCTCGGCCGACGCGCAGTGAGTGGTGCGCTGTTCGCTCTCCCTAACTCTCCCAGCGCCTGCAGCCCCTAGGTATGAGCTAGTATCCAACCGGTTGTACGTAAGACGGCCGGACAGCCGTCAAACATCAAAGACCCCCCTGAAGTGTGCCTATGTATGTGGAGCATGAGGATGCGTACTGCTACAGAGCCAAGTTATAGTATTATTCCGTTCGGTGCAATGGCGATAACAATAAATTCTTTCACGTACATCATGGACGCAGTCGTGCCTGCTTATTGTCCAGTCTTTGCGTTATCTCGCCGAATCGATTAGTATCGTTCGTGGGCCCCAATAACAAACAGCAACCATTATCACTGACGCAGTGCGGAAGATCTGACTCACGTTCGAATCGGTAATCCAACACAAGTGTACCCACGGGCGTTTGCGGTTCTGTGCAGATCTGCTAGGGAAGGGTGTTTATTTTATCTTTGCCGTATATTTGTGTGCCACAAATGATCCGCTCACGACTGTTTGTCGAGCGTCAACCCAGACGCGTAGTCGTGGAAGATCAGATGATGCGCCAGTTCGCCGTTGTGCAGCCGGAACGGGCCGAACACCCGGAACACCTGCTCCTTGGGCTGGCCGCGCCCGAACTCATCCGACAGGGCGGAGAACGCGTGCACGATGCTGTCCTGGAGCGCCTCGTCCACGTTCTGCCGGACGTAGACGGTCCCGGTGCTGCGGTCGGCCGTCGGGCTCGACTCCAGGTGGCAGGTGGCAGCGTTCGTCGCCGGCTGGAAGCTGAGATCCGCGCAGACGAGCACCTTCTCCGCATCGCCTGCCCCCGGCAGCGTGTTCGACCGGACGATGCGAATCGGTGCGGCTTCCGCACCGGCCGAACTGACGTCTACGGTTTGCAGCGCGGGTAGCTTCGAGGAGAGCAGCCGAGCCGCTGCTACGGCCCGCTCATCCGTCGTGTCGAGGGCACTGCGTGATGAGCCGAAATTTGGAAAGACAGCAAGAGCGCGCGCGACAGAGAAAGAGAAAGTGTTGGCGTGTGTTTGTGTGTGTTAGACGCAATCTCGACGAGTTAGCTTTTTCGAAACGACTTAGTGTACACCGTACTTACAGTGGGCCTTGCTGGAGCCGGTCGCGAGTGATGGTCTTATCAGCGATCGCCACCATTACGTCACCGTACGTTTCCCACATGAGCGGCTTCAGCTTGGTGGTGGAACGCCTCAGAACAACAACGTCGGCGTCGGTGCCGTCGTGCACGGCGGCCACGCAAGCGTCCACCGTCTTCAGCACGCAGCGCAGTGCCGGCCGGATGTCGCGCGAGTACGCGGCCTGCCGCATCAGCTCACACTTCTGCCGTTCCTCCTCGGACACGACGCACAGCCGCAGCTGGTTCCCGTAGCGACCCTCGCGCTCGATCACCTCGTCGTAGTGGGCTTGGGCAAGATAGCCGCGCGGTGGCAGCGTTGCCTCGCGATCGTACACCGGTGCTTTGCTGTCAATCCAGAGCTTCCGGGCGGTGGTCCGATCCGCCTCGGACACACCCGGTCCGGTCCAGTGGCGGTGGAGCTTCTGGCCCAGTTTCTGCAGCTCGCGGTAACCCCCGCCGAGATCGCCGTTGCCGAGCAGCACCTGCCAGGGCCGTTGGGCCCACGAGCAGACCGGCAGTCCGTCGCCGATCGGGCGCGTCGTACCGTCCTCGCACAGGTAGGCGTAGTCCTCTAGCCGGGCGTTCGGGTTGACGGCGGGACCTGCCGGGGCGCCACCGGGCGTTATCGGCAGGCCGAAGTACTTGCGTACGTTGATCGTTTTGCTGAACGCCACGTCGCCGCCGTTCTCCACCAGACAGCGGATCGCACCCTCGTAGCCGGCGTACCGATCGTCTTTGGCGCACCGTTGCGGCTGCTCGCAGCGCTCGCACAGGTTCGCGTAGCGTCCCTTCAACAGCCGGTCGACGCCCGCGTCCGTGGAGTAGCTGCCCGGCAGGCAGGACGCACTGAACAGCTCCGAGAGACCGGCGAGCTCGCGCTCCACCGGCGACAGCGAGCCGTCCTTCGCCGGTAGCTTCAGCACGCCGGCACGCTGCAGCCGCGCCACCGGGATCTTGTAGCCGACGTTGCGTCCGAAGCCCGTGTGGCACGAGCGCTTGCCGCGCAGGTCGGCTAAGCTCTTGAAGTTATCGGCCGCCCGCACCAGCATGATGCCCTCGTACCGGAACGGGGCCGTCGGCTCCTCGGCCGTGCGCAGCTCGCTCACCACGACGAAGTCCTGGTTGTCGAAGTGCGACGCGACGTACACGTCCTCCGGGTCGGCCACGAGGTAGTCCGCCTGCCGGCTTTGCACCTTGCGCAGGCAGTCGAGCCGATCGAGCCCACCAACACAGCCGATCGCAACGTTCGCGTCACGCGTCAAACGCACGCACACGTCCAGCAGTTCCACCGGAACGCACCACCGGAAGGCCGGAGCATCCTGCTGGCGATCTCCAGCGGGAACACCGGCGACACCTGCTACCACTGCCACCAACAGCAGCCACACTTGCTTGGAGCGCATACTCAGAACACACACATGCACACGCGTCGTGCTGCTAGTACCCCTTCCACTTGGCTACTGTTTTGAATTTATTAGAGAGACTTTGACCTATTAGGTCTTTCGTCTCTAGACCTTGGCTACTGAATAGGCCAGCATTGACGGCAGGCATCTTTTATACAGCATCACAGCGACAGCGGCGAAGGGGGCACGGCTGGCCATACTTGATAACAGTCCTGTCCAGTGTTTCTCAAACAGAATCGGGCACCGATCCTTGATTAACAGGCAAACGAGCTGACAGTGGGCTAACATTCGCTGGCGGATCTCGCTGCTACTTGAAGTTGTACATGTTTTGCACTAAATTATACAATATTTACACTCAATTATGTAATAAACCAATTCATAAACACCCACTGCACCGCGCTAACTAGGAATTGTGCGATTGAGCGCATCTGTCCTTTCCGGGGGATTTACTGTTATTTTTAAACCGGGATCGATGGGGATTCCCACCGGCATAACGATGGGCAAAGGAACATTTTTCTAAATGCGCTGGTGCAATGTTTATCGTTTAGTGTTGTTGTTTTCGCATCACGTAGGTGATTGTGCAGCAAAACATGGCAAATAGTGATTTACGACTGTAAATACTAACTTGCACCGGCTGTACTTGCTATACGGACCGAAGATCAAACGAACAAGCGTAAAACTGCCAGAGCTAGAATATGAAGGTTTTTTTTTTTTTTTATTAATAAGTATGACGGCCTTGGTGGCCGTATTGTCAGTGCCTATGTGCACTGACCGACATTTTTGTTCTCAGGGCATTTCCTCCCTGTAGTTTGGCCTTATCCCGGGCTTACTCGGTTGTGCTGGATGGTGTGACTATCCGGATAAAGTTGTGGTGTTTTTCTGGTCTATTGCTGCTATTGTTGGTGTTTGTGGATGGGTAACGGTGTTTGCGTGTGGTTGTGATGATGGTGACGTATATAAG
>KB673046.1:487161-498628 GCA_000349145.1 Anopheles dirus
CGCACACACTCGATCACACTCTCAAGCACTTGTCGATCTTCGAGCGAAGATCGACACAAAACGAATACACCAATTGGCACTACACAGCCACAGCGGACACTCAGCGAGCAAATTTTGCCCTGGGAGCGATGACCGTTATCTGCCGTACGCTTATCACGGGATTAAACGCTTTCAAACGAAATACGTCCGATCTCGTCCGAGGCTCGTGGCAGACTGAATATGAAGGTTTCTAGCTTTCAAAAACTATATTCATTATTGCCACATCCGTGGCCTTTCTAGCAGATGCTGATAGCATAAGCAGAGGTCAAGTGGAGAGGACCTTTTCATCTCTGTTGGGTCATTAAGTCATCTGGTAGTCGACAGGACATATTGACATATTTTCGCGTTGGTCGAAGCTAGGTGCTCCAGGAAGATGATCAAAACGATTGTCGGTCTCGTATGTTTGAAATGAAGTGCTTAAGAATCGCCACGCTTCGAACCGTACCAGAAGACTCCACCTATAAAGCCTTGAGGCTGGCGATAGCTTGAACTGGATGTACCATACGCCCGGAAAGTGGTCCATTAGCTAAGGATAGACCAAAAAACGGCGCTTTTAGCTTGCCAATCACCCCACGTCGACTACTGAAACAATCAAGTGTTTTGAATTAGCCGAGAAATGGTAACTCATAACTCTTGCGAGCGGTTATAGCTCCTGATATTGATCCTGCATCCTTTTGCGATCGTTCGAAATTCAAATGCAACTGATTTCTTCCCTCGCGCAAGCCTTCAGCTATGCAGTATAAACGCGCGCCGGAGCAGATGTCAAATACAACCAAAACAAACAGGCCGTTAATAAAAAACAAACACAGCATCACAAGAACTCGCGGACTTTCCAGCTGTGCCGCGCTCCGGTGTTTTCATGGAAAGCTCAATCGTCCATCGTGGGACCATTCGGTACGGACAGACAGGGCAGGACAGCGGCCGGTTCGGCGGCACCAGCGATGGCTGAGGATCACTTCTACGCGGTGGAGTACGTGTCGGAAAGCTGGCAGGACGATGGCTGGCTGTTCGAAGGGTTGCCCTCGTTCTCGGCGGAAACTATTGCACCGACTGAGTAAGGCCCATTTGTTCGTGAAGCGAGGCCCGGAGTGGAACCGAATAATTACCCGATTTCGTCTTCCAGTGTCGTGCCGAGCGTGGATGGTATCGTTATCCTGAAGGAGCCATTCGCACTGGGCGAGTGCGCGACCGAGGCCGATATCGAGAGCGATCTGTTCGGGGATGACGAAAACGTTGCCAATCTGTAAGTTGCGCCTCCCGCATGGCGAGCATTTGTGGGGAAGATGTTGAACCGTGTTTGCTTGGCTTCGAAGGACCGTGGACACGGAGACGGCGGAGATTGTGGAAAAGATGATCCTGAATGAATTCTGGACGGACGAGAACGTCGAGGACGATGAGACCGACGGACCGGACACGTTCTTTCTCAGCGAAGCACCGAGCGACCATATCTTAGCACCTCCGTAAGCGTTAGCTGCGATTGTTTTTTGCTGCCACTTCAGAACAATGAAACGATACGCTTTTCTTTTTCGGCCCGCACGGACACCCGGGAGAGCAGACGGGAGCAGATACTGCTGGAGGTAGTACACGAGGATGCGTTCACCGTGCCGGGCGATCTGCCGGCGCCACCCGACGTCGTGATCGTGAAAACCCGCTCCGGGCGCGTCTCCAAGCCGACGGCCTACCTGGCGAAGGATGCGCGCCGCCTCGTGCAGGCCGAAGCGTCCGAGGCGGCCGAAATTGCAGTGCAGGTGGCAAACACACCGCCAACGGCGGGCGGCACGGCCGTGGACAGCGCCAAGCGCACGCCGTGCGTGGCGGACGAGTACCGGTGTGCCACGTGCGGGAAGATGTACGTCGGGCGGCGCATCCAGCGCCACCTGCGCGACAATCCGGGCCACAAAACGATGCAGCAGGTGGCGCAGGAGCAGTGGGCCGCGGCCAGTGACCAGCAGGCCGGCCACGGGTGGGAGCAGTTTTGGCTGCGCACGCTGCAGGAGCACCAGCTGGGGCAGGGCGGTCCGTTGGCAGCGGGTGAGCAGGGCCGCCGGCTCGCGCTGGCCCTGTCGGCGCTGGTCCGGGCCGTTCGCAAAACCTACCCACCGGCGATGGTACCCTGTACCGCGCAAACCGATGGCGCCATGTACGTCGATGAGTATATGGCCGATCTGCTCGCGGCACGGGCCGGCTTCTACAGGATCGAACCGACCGCGAGCAACCAAACTTGTTAATGTTTATTTTTTAAGTATCTTTTATTAAGTGTGAACGTGGGAAAAACACAGGGAAAAAAGCGACAGTTTTGGAAACATTTCCACGGGAAACAGCAGTCGCGCTGAGGCTATTTTTGGACTCATCACGTGACCTATTGACGTTTTACCGAGATCCACGCATAAAGTGAGCAGATTTTCCCGTCTATAAGCGTTAATAGTGGCTTCAAAAATCGAATAACCCAAACCGTTGTGTGAAACCTTCCTGCCGGTCAATGTAAATGGAACAAATAAACCAGGTTACACTATTCCGAGAAAATTCACTCATGCGAATGATGAATTTCCTTTTGTAACCATTATTAAATCAACCATATGAGTTCTTCTTTTTATCAACCACCTGCAATGTAGATAAGAAGCAACAAAAACACTCAAAGCAGGGTCGTTTGAGTTTGATTTTATATTTACAATCGAATAAAAGGACCGGTGTTAACCTTCTTGCTAGATAGTCAAACGCCCGGCGAGCCGGGTAAGCCGGACGGGCCGGGGATACCAAAGGCCACGTGACGCTAGCGGGATGTTTCGGTGCTTCCCGGCTGCCGAGCGATTCGACGACGGTGTGGGGGTTGGGGAACGTGGGAAAAGGGGGCGCGGGACCGGGAGTGAAGCCGCTCTACTTTTTCTGCTGGCTTTCGTCCGCCGTGCGCTGCTGGAGCAGCTGAATCCGGTGCAGGTTAACGCAGTCGGTGAACTGCTGCACCTCGTCGGCGCAGCGCAGCGTCTCGTGCGGGTGCTGCCGGTAGCACGCGATTACCTTCGCCTTCAAGTCCTGGCACGGTGGCAGCTGTTGCTGCACGCCGGACGTTGCGAAGCGCTTCTTCACGTCGGCGACCTGCCAACAGAAAAAAAGGTACAGGCAAACCGGAAATGGTGCTTTCCGAACGGAGATGCCCCCCCGGGGGAGGGTGGCGGACTTACCGCATCGCCGTACTCCTTCTCCAGCACCTGGTTCGTCTGGGCGAGGTTGGCCTCGAGCGCCTTCAGCCGCTGCGTCCAGTAGACGTCGTTCTCGCGCAGCTCCCGCTCCTTCTCCTGACGCACCTGCATCGACGTGAGCGACGGCAGCTCGCCCTGGTACACGACGGACGGTGGCGCCGGCGGGTTCGGGTACGAGCTGGGGCCGCGTCCTGCCGGGCTCTCGTCACCCTGCTGCCGCGGGGACGAGTCCGCGTTGCCACCTGCACGGGGTTGATTGAAGCAGAACATTTATTTTAATCGTCTGCTACCGCGGCGCACCCTCCAGCTTTCTCTCGCCCCGTGCGACCCTTTTTTCCATCGCGCATTCCTGCATTCGGTGTGTTTGGATGTTGCATAATCGGATTTATTATGAGCACGGTACGGAGAAACGCTGGGGCGGAGAGGCGGCAGACCAGTTGACTCGCGGGCTGCAGCGGCAGACAGGACAGAGAGATCGATCCGGATGCAGGCTTCTTCCTTCCCCTCGCGGTTGCACGACCCTCTCCGTTTACTCACCTTGCGCCTTGGACGGCAGGCCACTCTTCAGCCGCTGCACCACGTCGTCGGAGATGTCGATCAGGCCGGCTGGCGAGTCGTTGTTCACGACCAGCGTCCGCCGGTTGCTGGATGCGGCCCCCATCCCGTTGTGTGGCCCGGTTCGGAAACGACGGAAACTTAAATCGAGAACCACTCTGGGTACGGCCTGTCTCAGCGCTCTGCGGTCGTAGCTTTGCTAGTTTTTTTTTTTGCTATATGCTGTACGGTGTGTTTTCTTTTTCTTCTCTCGCGTTTTCAGGACCGTCACTGCTGTTGGGCAATTTGCACCGGGTGAGCGGGGAGATTTTGACGCATGCTGTCAAATCGAGAACCCTACCCATTGTTCGCTGCACGGCCGATCGATGGACAAACGTGTGAAACAATACAACACAAATCGTTTCCAAGCTTATTCACGGGCGGTTGTTGAGATGTAACTTAAGTGCAGATAAAATATTATTGCGTTTTGAGCCTGTTACAATACTGAAAATGGGGATAGCATGTTCGATCATCCGATCAAAACTCATTTGTGATTATTGCGCACATTCCATTTCTGCAATTAATTAGCTGGCTTGTGGAAAGATCATTCCATCGGCGTTGTAAAACAAATTGTTAGCATCGTTTAGCTCTTAACATTCCTTACTCTACAGCATTTAACAGCAGCTCGGACGCAAAAACAAAAAGGCGACTACCACAATGGTCTATTTGGCACGAAAACACCTTCAAAAAGCGAATGCTTCTCGCGTGTTTGCTTCTCGAAAACGCTCTTCACGCGTTCGCGTCAAAGGTTTGTCTTACAATAATACATTTGAATATTTTAGCCATTTTTGGAACCATTTTTGAGCGGTTTCCATTTTGCCAATTGGTTTTTCCTCCCCTCTCGACATCTGATCTAGATCAGATATCTCATTTTGAAACGGACGTTGAGTCCGCATACGTCGCATATGTCAAATATCAGGAACACCATTCGTTGCATTTGTTTTAATTTGGATTAATTCGTTATTAGCGGTGCTGTTATACATCCTGGGTGTTACATGATATTTCCTTAATTTCATGCACTTTCCTGTCTCAAAGCTATACCTTTTCACCTCAATTGTTTGAAGTGTTCCAAACGTTGCACTGCAACAGATTTGTCAGATACATTTGACATCCGCAAACTAGCGAACAGGCGACTAGAAGACGGTAAACTGAAAAACTTCGCACGAGTGAATGTGCACTGTGTTAAATTTTGTGCTCATTCTGTCGAACCTTGCGATAATCGTTAAAACACTCACTTAAACGAAGAACAACTGGTAGCGTTACTCGTTGCCTTACTGGTTTCGTTTGTGATTCCTTTTATGTTGACGTCTATAGACGTCAGACTACCTATGCTGTGTCTGTATTTGTTTGAAGCTCGCTGAGAACGGTCGTGTCGTGCGCGCGTCGTATGCCGTTGCTGTTCTGCATTGTTTTCAAGAAGTTCGCGCACACTTGTGCGCCGTGCAGGACTATTGTTTCACACTCGAGTGTTATAAAAAGTAGCAGAAGAAAAGCAACACCAGTTCGTGTGGCTAGATTCGCCTTCGCGCTCCAAACGATCCTAGTTGGTACCGCGGCAGCCAGGATCAGATCAGTTCTCCCATCGCCTACGGCAAACCGCGCCAGCAATCGAATGTGATCAACGAAAAATAGGACTTGTGTGCGCGTGTGTGTGGTGGTGCATTGTGGCGAACAAATCTGCGCAAAACATCGAACAGCGCCGGGCCGAGGCCAATCGGAACGAGCACGGAAGCGAAACCGCAGGTTGGTGTGCGTGCACGAAGGATGCGATCAGCTCGTGCGTGCGGGGGAGGTGTTCGGGGGGGGGGGGGGGGAAAGCTTTCCAAGCGAAGTCTGCCTGCCTGTGAGTGTGTGCTGTTTGCAGTCACCACAGGAACGCGTCTCGTTCTTCGTGGCTGTTGGTGAAGAGCGCTTTTTGCCGGTTTCGGTTTCTTCTCTTTCGCCTTCCTTTTCCGCAGCTCAGTGACACGAAAAGCGTGCTCTCTTCCCTGGAGGTAGTATCCTGTTTTTTTTGCTGTGCGCAATTGAAAGCTCCTTTGCTTGCCGCTGGTTGCGTTGCCTTAAAGCGGACGGCGCCGTACACAACACACAGGCAAGCGGTGTGCGCAAGAGTGTGCGTTGGGTAAAGCCTGCTGCGATCGCTCTCTTTCACTCCAACGGTGGTGGGGAGGACTTCCGAAGCCTTCAGAAGCCTTCCATTCTAGCACAGCCAAGCTTATCCTGGTTCGCTAAACTCTATTTGTATCTCTCCCGTAGCCCTTTGTTTCTATGTGTGCGTGCGTCGACTGGCTTTTGAAGTGAATTAAAATAAGGCACAAGCCCAACGAGTAGCCTTTTTTCCAAGAAGTAATGTGCCGGTGTGATGGTGTGTGTGTGTGTGTGTGCGTGCTTAAGAGCGGAATGTGGCAAAAGAACCTAGAAGGAAGGAATGCTTAAGCACATTACCTAACTCACACACACAACCGCCAGAGAGTGATTCGTGCAAATTCAATCGATTATGCTTGTTCGATCGTGAATCAGGAAAAAACGCGGTTCGTTATTTTATGTTTGAACGTTACGCGTTCGTTGTGTATGTGTGTTACTGCGCGCGTGCTTAAGGCGTTTCATTTCATTCGAGACCACACACACACACATACGCATACACAGAACAAACGAGCGTGCGCACGTACCCTTACCTGCCTCACCTGGACGGAGCGTGTAGAGTGAAAGAGATAGGTCGATAGAGAGAAAGAGAGAGAGAGAGACAGAGAGACGGTTGGTTGAGCCCACGCGGCCCGTGCGCTTTTTTGTCCGTGTTTCGTTCTCTTCGTGTATGTCCTTGCGCTCGCACGCAGACCCTCAAGCGCGTCGGAGAGATCGGTTGGTGGAATCCGGTTGTTTCTACGAAACGTGGAGAAGGAAGAGGGCGCTAGAGGGAAGCTTCCTCCCCGTGCGTCTCTTGCAAGTCCTGGCGGATGCTTCGTTCCAGCGAATGAAGCTTTTTTTTCACTGTGGTCTTTCGATCTGTCTCTTTCGCCCCTCCTTTCGTTCCAGGCTGCTTTGTTCTCGGTGTGTGGGGAGCAACGGGGCTCGGGATTTGAAACCTTCCCGCCCCAACCGTCACGGACGAAACGATATCCCACCGCTGCATACGCTGGCTGATGAGAAGGGCCGATTTGACAGTTGGAGGACTATTTTTAACAGTTAAATCATAAAAAAGTGAGAGTATACGTCGCTGGAACCTGGATTCCAACGTCCGCAGCTGTCGTTCGTTCTCCAGAATTGTCAAGAAGATCTTTTAAAGCGTGACATCATTGATATCTCAGTCGCATTAGTTTACAATAGGGAAAATCTCAACAACGATTGTATATCCTGGAGCACTTTGGTCCATCCGGTTTAAAGGACCAACATAGGATATGTCCTACGTATGATACAATTGTGTTATATTTTTTAATGTACTTTTTTTTTGCTGGACAACATAGGTCCCAAACAAGCCTTGGACGGACTCGGATAACTTCGCATACTCTGCAATATTTTGCTTACACCCCAAACACACGCACACATGTGGATCTCAAACTTCTGTTGCTGTTTGCTTCCCGGCAACCCGTCTCCAGTCGTTGCCGCCGTGCGGACTATTCAAAGGAGCTTACACGGCGAAAATGAATACACGCCAGCACGATGACGAGGCGCCCGCCTCCCTCGTTTCTGCCGTACGGAAAGAGTAACGCAAAATGCGCCTGCGACGACAAAAACGGCGCGTAGATTCGCACGCGCACGAATACACACGCGTGTGTCAGACCGGAAATGCCCGGACGTGTCGAGACCAAGATCCCCGATGCCCATATAAGAGAACCCCACCGACAGAGCTGTGTGGTCGCTCTAGTAGCAGCACAAAGAACCGAGCCGGTCGGTTCGTGGGGCGGTCTTCGCCATTCCTGTGGTATGACGCATAGACCTCCGCGGCAGATTTAGAGAAGCGAGAGCGGCGCACAACTCCTTTGTGTGTTTGCGTTACGCTACCACTCGTTCGGTTCGGTTTGACAGCTTCTAGTTACGGCCGCATGTTTGGCGAAGTACTCCAGGGCGTTTGGTGAGAGGATCTCCGGGATCTTCTGCTATCCACCGGGAACCGGATCTGGTCCGGAGCATCCGGTGGGTAGAATCTGTTCTAAAATGAGCGTCTTGAGTGAGCCCTTTCTTTTCACGTGTCACGCGATCATCCAGCGAGATAATAACTAGTGATATATTAGGGGTCTCTAACCGTTTTTCGTCTTTCGGCTAGAACCTCCAGCCCAAAACTTCCAACCGATTCCGAATCTGAGTCGTAACGAAAGGGACGCCACGTTTGGGACGATATCGGGCGGTCGTGGAGCGCATTGTGATGCAGGTGTTCCTGATTTCTGTGCACGGGAGGGTTCAAGGGCCATAAAAAGGAAACGGCTTCGCTTCATCAGAGCATGTAATCGGAGATGCGGAGGGGTGCCACTCTACCTCATGTAAGGGTCACGCATACATACACACACAGGATTGTTCTTTCCTTCCCCATCCATAGAGAGAGGTCCTTCAATTAAGGTGCGGCGCGCGCGCACCGTCAGAAATAAAAAGACCCTCTAGCGCAGGGGTCGCCGTCTCTCTTTCGTGTGTCGTGCGGCGGGGGTGTGCTGTTGAAAGTTCGTTAGTTAACGTCATCCGGTGAAGAGAGCAACAAAGAAGAAACGAAAAATAACTATAAAACCGTCCCGCTTGTGTGTCTTTCTTCTTCGTCTCCTTCTATTCTAATTCCTCCTCCTCAGGCTCAGAATTCCTCAGGTGTTTGATGTGCGTGTGTATGCGTGTGTGTGTGTGTGTGATGCATTCTAAAATCTAAACCTCAATGTAAGGTGCGATCTGCTCTCTCCCCGCTACCTCTATCTCTCACTGTCTCTCTCACTTCGTTCCCGTTCTCCTGCAATCAACCCGCACTTGTGGTGCCCGTCCATCAAAAACACCTCTCAACCTCGGCGGCAATCAAACATCGAAAACAACTGCGGACGTTTCGATGCGCGCGGTGCAGCGTTTTATCGATCCCTGTCGGGACGGGTCCTGTGCGCTCCCTGGTCTTGGCGGCACGACGGCCCAGCGACCTAGAAATGGCCCTCCGGGCGTCGCCATCACCCCGGCAACGGAATAACACGTTGCGAAGCCAAACAAACGTTCCCGTCGTCGCGCTGGCTTCATTTGTCCAAGCGAGAGTGGGAGAGATAGGAAGATAGGGAGGGATAGAGCCAATTGGAAGGGAGCATGACAGTCAGGAAAAATCGAAATGTTATGGAATTTGCAGCGGAGGAAGCATAAAACTGTAAGAGCAACTAGTTAAAGGCTTATTTAGTGAGCGAATGAAAGTGAAAATCAGCGTTTTACTCATAAGTATTTGAAGTAACAAACTCTGAAAGATTGTAATTTCGCATGCGTGTAAATTCGCATGCGTTTGCATTCAGTTTTAGTGAAAACAATTGGGTTGAGCCCACACCTCCTATTGCGCTGGTGATAATTTTGCAAAAAATGATTGATTTTCCGGGAAATGTGTGAACATTAATCGTTTTGCGTAGAACTTGAAACTGCAGGCTTATAGAGCCGTCTTTCTGGTGTGTATTCGTCTTCGTTTGGATGAGCATATTGTAAACTGCAATCGAAAAAACGTAAAACTTCACTTTCACTTCGGATAATTAGGTGCAAGATTCGCTTGCAACAGAATAGCACGGGCAGGGCGGTGCAATATTGTAGTGACATTAGCGCAATTTCATAGGCTTAGTTGTTCACGTTTAACCCTGCTCCCACATCGCGGTTCACAATCACGCTTTAAACGCGCTCTTCAACACGACGTGTTTCGCGCATGCCGCTGGAGTTCGTGCGCCTTTTTTTCTGTTTTGTTTTCCTATTTCCATTTCCAAAAGGCTCATCCACCTTCATCTCTTCTCCATTATTGCAGCACCATCAGCGGGCCCGGAATGTGTGTGTGTGCGTGTATATGAGAGATGAGTGAGGCGAGATAGTGAAGACAATTCAATAAGCGCTAAAGAAAGCGAAAACACACGAGAGCGCGCGCGCCCGCCCGCGCACCTGAGGAAAATCGTTTTCCCGCGCGGCGAGCTCTCCCCACCTCCCCAACGAATGGCCGCCGGGGTGGAAAGCTCCGGTGCAGCAGGGGGTGGTGCGTGTTGTGCGTGTGACGGCGGCGGTGCCGTAGCCGGCGGAACCACCGAACGCGATTCGCACCGGTTGGCGGATGCAGCAGCAGCAGCAACAGCAACGGAGACAGGAAACGGCAGCAGCAGCGCGTGAGTGTGCGGCAAAGGTTGAAGTTCGATTTCCACCGCATCTACCGCTCGGGGTTGGAAAATCAGGCGCGAAAGAAGAAGTGTGCGCAAATATACAAGAAGCAAAAAAGTGAGAAAAACAGCAATGCAGTAGCAAGAGCGTACAAGTGTGTGAATCCCTTCTGGTGAGCCCCGCGAGTAAAGTGTTTTTCGTGTGTTTTTCGTGTGTTTTATGTTTTAATGTTTTAAAATGTGCTCGTGTGTGTGCGCAACGGTGCGCTAGAAGAACGAGAAAACAACAAACCGCAATCAACCAGCTTCAATACACACATACACTCATAAATTCGGTGGTGCACCTGCTCCTTATCGCTCCCTGGCAGAAAACGGCGAGCGCTAGCATGAAGGTGACGGTGTGCTTCGGGGAGACGCGCTTCGTTGTGCCCTGCCCGCCCGGCACGACCGTCCTGAAGCTCGAGCAGGAAGCGATACTACGCTACAAACGCAAGGTAGGCTGTTTTTTTTTTCTCGCATTTATTTTGTTTTAATTTTCCCATTTTATTTAATTAAAGAAAAAAGCCACCAACATCACTCAGAAGACTCGTTTTAACACGTCCGCATGCATTTCGAAGCCTAAAATGGCGCTAACGACGCGTTAAATGCACTAAAAACGCGCTGTTTTAACGAAAGACTTGAACGTGATGGACAGGCGACGAACCCTTCAGGAGGCGCTCGGTGAATTAGAACAAATCGAAGGAGGAGTGGGGAAGGGAGGGAGGGAAGGGGGTTACACATCGTTCCCTCACATCTGGTTGATGTGAGAATTTTCCGCAATTATTAAAACCTTAAATTCCCCTGAACCACCCTGCCTTTCAAGGTCAACAGTGTTCGCATCTAACGCTGGCCTGGGACAAATTATGGCGATGATGGGGGGTGATAAGCTTGATGTTTGTTTTAAACTTAAGCAGCTTTTATTGCCGCTTGAAATCCGTTCCCGGTGCCGGAGAGCTCTTTCCCCATTTTGTAAGTGAAGCAGCGGGCAATAAAAATAGAGGGTGAGAGAATAAAACATCACACTCGTATGATTAATCTGTCCAGCCACCCTCTTCGGTAGGCCGTATTTGCGTAGAGAGTGATTTAGCGCGCCGGTTTAGTTTTTCTACCTCCCTTTCGACGCGAACTGCAGTGACTTTGCGTTGCGATTGCCTCGTTAGGCTCCCGCTCGTTATCAGTTCGCTGGCGAGAGAAAGGGGCGTTTAAAGCTGGGTGGGGTGGAATGCACTTTACTGTGTGTGGGGCGCAGGAGCGTTGCGTTTTCGTTGCAAAAGGGTGTGTTTGTGAAATCAATAATTCAAAAAAAAAAAA
>KB673046.1:506574-607277 GCA_000349145.1 Anopheles dirus
CCACCTGATCTATGAAAACTGTCAAACGGATGAACAGGGACTCTATACTTCCTTTTTACCAAAATTTATTTTAGAACATTGTTTTTTTTTACATATCCCCGATGCGTCGATATCTCATTTCAATCCTTGCCAAACATACAAATGAATATATGTATAAAAAAATAAATGAAAAGTTCTAAGTAAAAAAACTAATTTAAAAAAAACAAAATTTTCACTGATCGCAAACACGTCCATATCTCTTGATTCTACCAAGCATTCAGATTTAAAAAAATGTGCTTATTATGAAATTATTGCACTGGAAGCTACCATCTTATTAGGATTTTTTTTTTCTAGATAAAAAAATATTAGCAAAATATATGAAAGGAGTATTTTAGTTTCACAAAAGCCGAACATTTAAACACACCGCCACCGTTCGGAAGAAGTATTCTCAATCACCGTGCAAGAAGGGCACCGGGTGGCGCTGCCACAACACATTGCTGTGGGAAAATGGGACGGGGAAAACTTTCGGTAATTCACTGCCACACACTTGTGCGCGCGAGGAGGGTTCGTCGTCTGACTCCCACCTCCTCTCTCTCTCTCTCTCTCTCTCACTCTCTTAATTGCGTTATGGACCATCGACAGCACTTCGCGCCGGTGGACAATTTACGTGCCCGCGGCGAGGAAACGAAGTGAACAATTTTCCAGCCTAAATGTTTAGGTCCCCCCACTCTCAATTGCATCTGGCACTCCGTTCGTTCCGGTCACGTAAAGCGGCCGCGTCGGGGATGGTGTGTCACCGTTAGCCCGATGTTGGGTCCCTTCGAATTCCTGCGACCTGTTTACCAATGATTGCTTCAAGATGCAGTTTGAAATGGCCGGGCGGTGGCGTTAAGTGTGACTAATTAAAAATTTAACCTAACCGATGGGATGCGGAGGCAGGGTGGGAGGGGTTGGGGGAGGGGAAGGGAGTTGAATGGCTATGTGTGGTCAACAACCAAACAAGAGCCCCTTGTTTAAATAGCGTCCAGAATTAGAATTCATGACGTTGTTTTATTGGTTTGGAATTTTGACGTCATGGAAGTGAGTCATCGAGTGTTTTTAAATCATTTTTCTGCGGCGCACGCTTAGGAAAACATCCCGTAGATACTGTAGGAAAAGATGAAAACACAATATAAAACTGAAAACAGTATAAAAGAAGTCGATTAAAAAAATAAAGTTGATAAACAGAGAACAAAAACTAATGGAAAAATAGAAGGAGGAAAAAAAGCATATTTTCTTCATTCTAAACACAAGTAGTAGCAGTTGCTGAAGGAGAGTAGTGAAACGATTAAAATCGCCCTCCCCCTATGTGCTCACTTGCCGCAGCAGAGTGCTCTTCAGACTTCGACTCGTGGGTAATCGTGGGAACCTGGAGAACTTTCGCACTTTCCCGGTTTTCGCCAAATTGCACTGGTTGCTGTGTGTGTTTGAAACGTCCTTCCATGCTTTCTTCTTCCCCCCCTCCCGCGAGTCTCGAAAAGGACGAGAGCCGTGGTCGAGAGTGGTGGGAACATAAAGTACGCGAAGGTGTACGGGGCACACGTGCACATTCATTCCAGCAGTAACATTGCGGCAGCGGCAACAACAGGTGCGCGCGCAACTTCGGGAGCGATTTGGCATTTTCATTTTTCCGCCTTTTTTTCTGCTTCGCCCCCGGGGCAAAGGAATGTGGCACCTTCGTGGCCTAGTTTCTATGTTGCTCCCTGCTACAGCGCGGCGGCAGCAGAGGCACGGCACGTTTCTCGATCGGATTCAATCAGTTTTGTTTTTTCTAGTTTTTTTTGCTAGCGCTGGTTCGTTTGTTCGTTTGTTCGTTTCTTCCTTCGTCGGTGTCTGTCTTTTCTCTCTCTTTCTATCACCTCTATCCCAACAATCGTGATTATTTCAAATTATTTCTTCTAATTCCGCAAAGGCCGTTTGGTTTTATAGGTTTATTTTTCATTTTCTATGTTTTTTGTATACTTTTATTTAGGAAATGAAGCTTAAATTCGTTTCAATACTGCTGTAGTCAATACTGCTTCAGTCAGCTAATTCTTTTTATGTTGTTTTTCTATACTGTTTTTTCGGTGTTAGAAGTCGTCCAAAACTTCCCTTAAGTAGCATTCTTATCCGGATAATGCGTTTCTAATCGCACGTGGTATTGATTTTTCTACCGTGCCAGTGCGTATAACAGGTGCTGCCATGGGTATGTAGAACATACGCGGCGCAATAGTTTATCGCAACAGCGGAACGAACCCTCGGGAACGAGATTCAAGTAGCGAATCAACTTCTACGGCTTCTCCTTCATCAAAGTATGCACATCAGAAATAGACATAAAAAACGATTCGTTGTCTCACTGCATTTCTTCATACACTTGTTATGTGGCAGTGTCCTAAGGCTCCCGGTAATGGAAGCTGACAAAACGTCGACAATAGTCTGACGAAGGCTGTGAACAAACCGGGTGATCGATTAGTAGGAAAATAAATGCTTTATGATCGATTTAGCGAGACATTATTCTACGTCCAATTGTGCGGCCATTCAGGTTAATTAGGGACGTTGAGGCCTTTGGGGACGTTGTAACTCTCCAAATATATCGCTCAACCATTGAACATTCAAATAATTATATTTACTTAGTAACTCGCGCCGGGATACGCTGTTCTTTGCGCAGTTCACAAATTGTTTCCATTAAAAGACAGATTAGTCACCTTTCTGGCACAGGCTGCCGCCGTTGCGCGGGCACTTTTAAAGGCTGATAATTGTGCTGCCACTTCTTGCTATACCGCACACGCAAAACGCGCCCGCCCACTACCTTTCTTCGCGGCTGTGGACCGTTCAAGGTTGCTGCTGGAATGTGGAATATCCTGTGGAAGTGTGTGTGTGTGTGGGTGGATCCGGTGGTGGTGATGTGTTTCGTCTACTCACTGCTCCGTCTGGGGTTTATTTAGAACACGGCCCGCAAGGTCGTGTGGCCTTGACTCTTTTTAGATGTTTGAAATTTTAGTTTACTAAAGCCTATTCGCCCAAAATGTTTGCCCTAATATACTAATCTTTTTGTCCTTTTTTTCTACTATCTCTTTTTCAGGTTAGTATCAGAAGACCGGAGGAGTTCCCGCCTATACAAGAACACAACACCGTTCGGTAAGCCCCACCGAGAACGGGGTTACATACAGCGTTCTGATTTTTGCACGCGCCAGCTGCGTTCATAAACGGTGTCATTCATTATCGCGAGCAGCAGGTGGTGGTTGGGGACCTCAATGTCAGAGTTGAGGTGGCAAAAAGAACCCCTTTTATTAGTGCATCACCCTGCGCCCTGCTTCCTACTGCTTGTTGTTTACAGATAAAATACCATCGAAGGCCTTGAACGTTGGGGGATGTTTTTTTTTGTATAAATGATAGGCTATTTGAGTGACTTCCCCGAATGGTAATTACCGTCGGTCGGTTTGATGCGCACTGATCGCAGGAGGACAGGGTTGCTCACCGTTTATCCAGTCTGCGTAACTTGCTTTACAATAGCTATTGGTTTATGAGGTAGAATGTTTGTGAAAAATGATCTGGAAATATCGTCTGAAGTTATTTAAATATTAAGCTTCTCTGTTCGTAAGGTAATAGCGAGAGAGAGGGTAACCCTGTAGTACTCGAGGCGCGATATCATTCTCCCCGGATGCCAATACTATAATTGCATGACGACTTGATGGCTTCGAGTACTAGGCATTAGGCCTGCTGCTTCTTTGAAATAGATGATGTTCTGGACGTACTGTTCCCAGCGAGGTTCGTCAAACTGAGCACACCTAACGCGCGTCAGCGCCCGGAGATGATTTGTTCTATCTTGTGTACATACGGAAGTCAGCAAACATGACGCCCAGCTCACGCCGCAGCTATATATTGGGTTATCTCTCCGTTGGGCAAGCGTAGAGCGGCAGCAGGCAGTGCTCTCGACGCGGATATCATCTGCGGATGTGTACTGCGCAGTTGGACGACTTATCGTTTGCTGATCAACTTGCCACCTCCCCCCAACACAAGGTACCCCCGGCAGAAACACTATGTTTCGAGTGCCGTTCTAAATCGCTCACGCGCGATTCAGCACTAGCAGTCGGGGAGTGTAAGTAAACAGCGTTGCTGCAATAGTGGGCGGTCGCCGGGAATCCGAGTAAAGTCACCGGCGACACCCAGCACCATCTGTGGAGCTGATGGCGCAACCTTGAGCCAGTCCCAGCACACCGTCTTTTGTGAATCGCGATGTCTCGGCGATGTTGAAACATGCGTTAGGAGTATTTACCAGAAAAAAAGATGATGCACGCCAAAACAAAAACATCCGATATACGAGACACATTCCGGAGTACGTTTTTTGTTTACCCCTCCACACGGTGTTTGCGATGACTTCGCCGTTTTGTTTACGCTGCCCGTGATCGAGCAAAGTCGAGTTTTTTTTTTTGGCGAAGGTTCTCTGCGGTGAGGCGGTCTGAATCGACTGCTCCAAGGTTGAGACGTTGGAGGTACCAGGCTCTCCAATGCGTTACTTCTCGGTACATGCCTCGGTGCGCGTTCTCGGCGGAAGTCGAATGTCTGGAGGGTTCGGTTTTGCAACAAAGTAAACAAAAAGTCGCAGACTAAATCGCCTGCTCGTGTGGAGCCTGGGATAGCTCCTTTCGGAAATCTCCATCACCCTGGTAGCTGTCAATATCCTCATCGATGACGTGCGCGCGCTTGGCTCTCACTTTCTCCCTCTCTTTCGCTTGCTCTGGTGGGGCTGGTGGTGTGTGTGGGTACTATTATGCAATGTGGCGTCACATCACAGTGCTTTCTTTGGCATGCTGCTGCTGCTGCTGCTGTGTGGGGTCGTCGTCATCGTCGTCGTCCAGCCGGAGAGCGAGAGAGAGCGCGCGTGTGAGGTGAAGTAAAAGTGAGAGTGAGTACAAGGCGGTAGAGGTAGACCGTCTTCTTCTACGGCACAGATGAGCGAATCGAGCGCGCGCCCCAAGGTTAGGACCGTTGGCGCTCTATGTGCACTGTGAACGCATTTCTCGCTGTACGCTCTGTTTCCAGCGAACAGACACAGGCGTGTATGGACGCTCGTCCGGTGGAGAGGAAGTTAATCGGGCGCGGAGGTGCCCGTACGGTCCCGCACGTCGTGTTATGCGCCGTTTGAGTCACTCGGGTTTCTCCCCACTCCCGGGCGGTAGCTCCAGAATTGGAATGTGCGCCTGTGAATCATGGTGTGGTATTGGGCGTTTACATCGCGTCAGGTAAGGTTCGAAGGACCAAACTTGCGACTGAGACTGTAGCCTGTATGGTGGTTGATGGATTTGATGGCTCCTCGGCTAGTTCGTTTACCTCCCAGATTGACAGGCGAGGAGGGCTAGTTGTGTGGTGTCATCTACAGGCATATCTCGTAACCGATCGGGATCTTTTGCAAATAACTTCATGCCTAGCAGAGGGCACACAGGGTGTGCGTTGTGAGGCTGTGCGCTGATCTCTACCCCGAGGGAGGATCGAGCGCGCGGGCTAACAAATCGTTGAAAAAACCGTCATAGCAAACTTGATCCGAACCTTCACCCATACTGCTGCACGCGAAGCGCCCGGTAAGGGGAGACAGAGCTAGCTAGCTAGCCAGCTAGTCGCAGCGCCTGCAACGCCACGTGCATCGTAGAAATAAATGACCACTGATCGCCTCCTCCTCCTGACACCCTCCCTTCGGCCGGGAAGCGATGCGTGGAGCGAGCAGGAGTGCGGCGTTCGCGTCGAGCTTGAGGTGTGTGATGGATGGATGGATGCAGGGTTTAGTAGCTACGCAATCGAATCCGAAGCTCCGGTGTTGGTGTTGGTCCGCTTGTGAGTAAGCTGTTTGTTCGATAGTGCGGAAGAGAAGGTGTACGCTGAGGAGCGCGGGTTTCCAGCGAACAGAACGGAAAACCGGTTTTACGAGTTCTCGTGCGCGCGCTCCCTACATTCTCTCTCTCTTCCTCGTCCTTCCTGTGTGTAGCTTTACGATCATTCCGCTTTATGCCGTCATGTATTCTGGAACTCTTTTCTCTCGCTCGTCGTATCTCCCTGTCCTCTTTTTTCCCTGTTCAAACCGTCACACACAAGCCCACACGGTGGTGTGTTCACCTGTCGGCTTTACCGTGTTCTGCTTCGCTCTGCAAACGAACGTTGCTCGCAGGATGAACCACTGGGCACGGCATGTACATTCAGGTTCGCATAAAAAAAAATGTTAAAATCTTTTTTTTTAAATCACCAATTAGTTGCCGTTAAATTAAACGTTTCTGTCGATGCAGCTCGAATAGGATAGTGTTCAATACACATTTTGTAACGTATTTTTTCCGTCATGACTCATCAACATGATCATTCGCTCGCATGGTAAGCGACGTGCCTGCATTTAGGGGCTACGTTGCGCGTGCGGCATACATTTAGGCGCCCCCGGGTGACGGTGGCATTAGGTGTTTGGAAAAGTGCGTTTTGGTAGAAATTGAGGAATTTAGATGCGGAATGTGCATGTTTTGTTCACAAGCAGTCAGATGATATGAAGTATAAAATATGTAAAAGTAGTTTTTTAACGTATTTGGTAACTCAATTAGTTTGGGTAAAATTTATGCATTCTATGGTAAGAAGATTGAAGATGTCTTGAGGTCTCGGACTTAAAAATATTCTCTTAAAGCCCGTTTACACGAAGCGCAACTCCAAAATAACGTCAAGTCAAAATAACGCTTGGTGAAGACACGACTATTTGCAAGGTAGTTGCGCATGAGATGAAGCATTTGCTTATTTTTGTGCACTTTTATCGGAAAACGCACCAAATGAGTATACGAAAATGACTAAAAAGCAACATCCACACTACAAACGTCTATATTTGTTGACAAACTAACTGAAAATGTTTGTTTATATCGAGTTGCGCTTGAGTTGCGCTTGAGTTTCGCCTGCCGAACCTAAAGACGATTTTGACAGAGCAACTCACAGCACTGACAGCATTCGCGCTTGACGCGTTGCATTTCATGTAAACGGGCTTCTACTCTTCTGCTCTTTCACACAATTATTGTATTAAAATCCTAGTTTTATTGGGATGATGACATATCCACATTGTTCAACAGCACAAGCGCACCAACTAGTGTTGAGCTCTTTCCTAAGAAGAGAGAATACGCAAAAAACTCAAACTACGCAGCTGAAAAGAAAGGATTATATGATTTGAGGACGGGGAAAACTAAGGGGTTATAAGTTTTCCAAAAAAACTATTGAAGTTTTATCTGTCAGAGTGCTCATCCTGTCCGTTTAGTGTTCCAACCGACGTTCGGTGAGGCTTTTGCTGTCTCGCTCTGCCTCTCACTCGAGCAGCCAAGCGGGAGCGTTCGCCTACCTGTTCGCACCGCCACTTGAGCGTCGTTTGGCTGGCTGGCTGGATGGCTTGTGGCCACCGCCGCGTCCGAGCAGCAGAGTCGGTCCAGTTCCCGTGTGCGGTGCTGCTGTGCTTGTGCTGCATCTCTCGGCAGGGGCCAGTACTGGGACGGCGGCGCATCTAGGTTGCCGCCGTGGCGCGTGTGGAGTTTCGCTTCGTTCTCGCGATCGCTCATACGCTGTGCGTGTGTGTGCGGCTGCAAATCCGCGTCCAGCTGTGTCCAACGTGGATTCGTGTGTATGTGTGAATCGTGCGGATATTAATACGCACACAGCGGAGAGGTCTCTGCTGCTGGTACGATTTGCCTCCGGTTTCAATCTCGTTCCATTTGACATAGCAAATGTTTTTTTTGTGCGGCCCAGGGCGAAGGGGATGGAGGGGCGCAGGGTGTGCGAGCGAGCGGAATACAACAATTAGAGCTTTTCATTTCGTCCAACGAAACGAGAAGAGAGAGAGAAAGAGAGAGAGAGAGAGAAGCGTGAGAGGGTTCGGCCCTCGCCTGCAGTAACAATTACTCTACACAACCACCACGTCCGCCTCCACCGAAGGGTGCGGCCTGGGGGTGTCCGCGAAACCTCGGAAAAGTTCATTAAAACGCTCCAAAAGACGTTGCAGTCGGTTGTGCGGCCAGTGTTGTCAGTGCGCACGTCAAGAGGTCCGAAAACAGCTTTCAAACTCTGTTGCGAGTGAGTGTGTGTGCGTCAAACTGTGTCAGAGTCTTGGACGAAGGTGTTGCGATCTTCGGTTTCTACGCCGCTCCGAACATCGCACGGCGGAACTCGTCGCTCAGTGTCACACACAACATCACCTGACGGCGCGTTCGTCAGTGAGCTGTCAATCATCAGCTCCCCGTTGTCCAGAGATTCCAGGGTTTGCAAAACCGTCCCAAATCGGCTCCACGTCGTGTACTCTTGGACTGGACTCTGTTCTCCCAACGCCCAGTGAAGTCGTGATCTGCCACAGGGGGGGGCGTTGTGCCGCATTGGTGCGTGGCTTTCGCTTTTCGGACAAGCTCATCTTACGAACGGACGCTTCGAGATGATGCGCCCCGCTGCAAGTGGCTGTTATCGTTGCATTGAACTCCTCCGCGTCAAGTTTCACCCGTCGCGCGTGTGCGTGCGTGTGTGCATTGTGTGATTGGCACGTGGAAAACTCATTCAGCGGTTGGCTGCTGCTGGTGTTCAACAAAACAACTACACCTGCGCTCCCATCGCACACACACCCTTCCAGCCGCGCCTCAATCAAACAGTCGTTTGACGCGAGCGGGGTTCGTCGCCTCTGCCAGCAACACTCACTCACGCGCGTGTGTGCGTCTGTGGAAATGGAATTTTTGCTCCGAAACCCTTCCAAAACCGTGCTCGGAAACAAAAGGGAAAACGGCGGCAGGCAGCGATCAACCAGCTCTCTAGCAACCACGACACAGTGCAACGGCGGCCAGCTCTACTACTCCAGATCGTCAGAGCTACCGTAGCGCAATCAAACATGCCGCACCTGTGGGAACACGCCATCGTGCCTGTGAACAATCGTGCGGAATGTCAGTGAACTTCTCCCGGGGCGTTGTTGTTGGTTGGCGTTCTGCAAGAAGTTCGTCCGGAGGTCTGAAGAAGGTTGATCTGGAGAGTTTCCTTGGAGCTGGTATTCTATAGCGTACTAGCTCCGTCCAGATACGTTTGAAAAGTTCGGTCAAGATTTTGGACAAGTATGTCCAGAAATGGTTTCTTTGGAAGAAGTCGCTTGGGAGACTCCGAAGAATGGTTTTAATGGGATGTCTGCAAGAAGTCATAATCTTGTCCAAATTTGTTGGAAGAGTAGTAACAGGAAGATATAGGTTGGTCTAGATAGCTGTTGGCGATCTACTCCGCCAGATGGGGATGAAAAGTGTTACCCAAGCTTTTGGCTGCGTTGCCCTCGAGAGTGTGCAGATTTTGGACGCAGCAACATTGTCGGAGGCTTTCCAAACGGTTCAAACTGTGCGAAGAAGCGGCTCGAGTATCGCTCCCCCTTCGCTGGACGATGGAAATACGTGCAAAATCTCGATCTCTCTCGTCTCGTGGAGATGTGCACAGTGTCCGCTCCACCTGCGGGGCAGCCGGGGAGAAATAAGGGGACGGTACCATCCGGTAACAGTATATTTACCCTTCCCAATACCTACAGGGCCGGCCACGCATTGTATTTTCCGCTTAACCGTGAAGCTTTTCCCATCAACGAAAATCGGAGGAGAGAAAACCGTGAGCAACCCCCCCTTCGGGTGGGTGGGTTCATTTCATTGCTAGCTGGTTGGTTGGGGAGGCCCCGGCGATCTCATTATACACCCCAATCGCACCCCACACAGGCACACACCTCTTCATCATCGTCGTCAGCAGCCTAGGCCCGTTACAGCTGGTGTTGGCACATTTCTATAACATCTCCTGCTGCATTTCAATCTCCTGGCGCCAGGGGCCAGCCGCTTTCTTCCAGTCGCCGCTTTCCGCGTTCGGTTTCGCGTGTTTTCTCCTTCTCCGGGCTCCGATTTTGCATTTCCGGGCAGTTCGCGGGCAAGAGGGAGAGAAAAAGAGGCAAAAAAAGCAGCACCATACTGCCTGGTGGTGGTGTCTTCAAGCTTTGTTAGCTTTGTCGAACACACGGGGGTTGCTGTGTGAGGCTATTAATAGCTCCGGATCCAGTTCAAGTACGATCGCTGCCTGGCGAGCGAGCCGCTAAACCCATTTTCCATAGCGTTCCTGGACGCGCCGAGCCTAGAGTCATAGCAGGCAGCCGAGGCAAGTCACGTGAGACCGGCACCCAACGCTCCCGATCCGTACTAATTTGCGATAAACGAATAGTCTATATGTGTCGTGTCCACCTTGTTCGTTGTCCGCTGAAGGCAGTAATTAGCACGGCAAACTCGCCGCGAGCATTGCTATGTTCGGGACATCCGGGGAGACTAGGGCCAGGTCGCACTTGTGCAAAAATACCTCCCCTGAAGGCGAGTGTCGGTGTGTGATTCAAGCAAGTGTGTGAGCAAGATATGCAAATATTGCCTCCAGCTCCAGATCTCCCTCGCGCGCTCTCTCTCTCTCTCTCTCTCGCTATCTTCAGTTCGCAAATAATAATCGCGTCTGTGTATCTGTGTGTGTCGGAGTTGGGTCGGAATCAAGTCCGACGGGGGTGCGATGGCTGCTGCATCGCTCGGCAGAAGCGTTTTGGACGATATGGACGTCCGGAGATATGAAATTTCGTAGACATCATCTAGGGACGAAAGATTTAAATGTCTGACAACGCGCGAGTACATAAGAGTCTATAGTTGCGACGACCGTGCTTATCTTGTGCGTCTTTCCCATCCCAGCAGTAGTGTCGTGAGTAACGCTACGCGAACCGTGTGCTACAGTGTGTGTACCGAAGGTAGAGCGCTCCAATAGACATTAGCAAACAGCAAAGCATGAATCAACCCGCACTCGGCCGCGTTGCGTGCTCGACGACGGGACAATGAAGAAGAAGGCGAACATCTTCGAGCTGCCGCCCAAGTGTCCGGCGCTGGCGAACAAGATCACCGGCATCTTCGGCTGGCGCCACACGTACCAGGTGCACCAGCGCCAGAAGGGCATACCGCACGGCAACCAGTACCACCTGTACAAGAGCTACTCGCTCAACCTGCCTCGGAAAGTGGGCGGCAGCTGCGAGGCAATCGAGAGTGGGTCGGACGTTGCGGACGGTGGTGTTGGTAGCAGCAGCGGCAGCGGCAGCAGCAGGGGTTCGGCCTCATCGTCGTCCACCCGCGCGACAACAGCCTATCGGGCACAGCACGCAGGCACACCGAGTTGCGAAACAGTAAGAGAAATTGCTCTCCCCTCCTTATTAGATTAGAACACCGGAAGCGCGGACCGCCTCGCGCCCCCTTCGGGAGAATGTTTGGAGAGGTCGGGGACACACGCACACCCCGAAGCGCACCGCTCCACGAAAACGTCTTCGTCTTATCTTATCGTCCGGAGCGGGCGGGTGTCGTTCGAGTCGTCTTGCTGCGCTGATGACTTCAGTACACGGTCGCACTCGAATCCCACCGGAAGGGATCGAGTCTCCAGTGCGAACACCTATTGTTTTCACGTGCGTTATCGTGCGTGCAGCGAGCGCAGGTGCAATGATTGATCGGTTCCAGTGCGGCAGTGGTAGTGGTAGCGGCAGCCGCTGTAGTCTCATCACCGTCTCTAATCCCCGTATCGCACTCGAGCACGCGCCGCATTTTTGCACAAGGTTATAAAACACGGGATATGGTGCTTTGGAGCGAAGTGCAGGTATTCAGGTCCAGAACCCGACGGTGACGACGACGACGCTGTTTGGGGAATGTAGACACGTACCGCGCACTTACGTAAAAAACTGTAGATACCGGCGCGTGCCTTAGCTTGGGAACAGAGTCCTGAGGCGAGTTTTGGAGCTCACGATAATGGTTTCTTCTGGGTTTTTGTTGCTAAAGGAACTACTGTACGAAGGTGACGTTGTTGTGACGGTATTGTACTGTGAATAACTCTTCTTGTAACAGGTCATAGACGAGACCAAGAAACGTTGAAAACTATAAATGGACTAGATTCTCATTTCAACCGTCGATGTATGCGCCAATGTCTCTCCAAATCCTACTAACGCCCCGTTCTTGTGCACCTTTCCAGAATCCCGACTCATGGGTAGTGGTACATCACCTGCAGTCGCAGTCGGGCATCCTCGACCCGGAGGATCACATCAGCGACGTGGCGGACGACCGGGAGGAGCTGATCGCCAGCTACGAGGATGCGGCGGTGGGCTTGGATCCGGGCGTGCAGCAGGGCGGTGGAGACGGTGCGAGTGGCAGCTCGGTCGGCACCGGTAGTCCCGACATATTCCAGACTTCCGTCGCTGGTGGCGGCGCCGGCGGAGGCGGCAAAGCGACGATCGTTGGTGTCGGTGGTGGAGACCAATCGCCGGAAGGTGGATCCGGTGCGGTGGTGGTCGTCGGTGGCAGCGGCGGCAACGTCGAACCTATCGTGACGGTTGGCGGTGGTGGCGGTACGGCTGCTGCTGCTGGATCGTCCGGTGCTGGCGGTGGCGTTGCCTCCTGCATTGAGGTGTTCGCCAACGAGCCGGCCCCGCTCGGGCTGGGCTTGCAGGTGCGGCGTGGCAGTGAACCCTCCCTGCACCAGATCGGCGTGACCGAGCAGCGGAGCCCGCTGTACAACGTCAACCCGAACGGCAACCACCAGGGCACGAGCAAGCGCTGGTCGGCCGCGCCTGTGTGTCGCGGCAACGACGACCCACCGCCGGATCGACTGCTGGCGTCGCAGCAGAACGGGGGCACTGCCGGCGCTCCCTACCACTACCACCATCACCTGCTGTCGGAGGAGTGGAACGTACCGGAGGAAGATCCGCAGCAGCAGCAGCAGCAGCAGCTGCAGCAGCAACAGCAACAGCAACAGCAAGAGCTCCAACAGCAACAGCAACAGCAGCAACAGCAACACGATAGTCTTCTGCCGCAGGCGTTCAACCGGTCCGGACGGCTCTCGATGCAGTTTCTCGGTGCCGAGGGTGGGACCGGGTACAAGTGGATGGACGCGGCGGAGAAGGCGGCTGCGGCCGCCACACAGGCATCATACACCCAATCGTCACCGTCGTACGTCGGCGGAGGCTACCAGACCTACCAGAACTATGTGCAGCAGCAGCAACAGCAGCAGCAGCTGCAGCATCATTCATTCCATTCCGGCATCGGCGATACGACGATGGGCCGAGGGGGAAGCAACAGCTTCAGCTCGAAGTCACTGCCGCGGGAGTCAACGCGCAAGGAACCGCTCGGGCAGGCGAAGGCTTCGGTGTACGACTCGATACGGGAGAAGGATAGGTAAGTGTGTCGCTGATCCCCCTTCGAAACCACGGGCACTAACTCGCTCTTCCCTCTCCCGCAGTGAGATGCTCCTGGTGGTGAATGAAACTGGCGGCCCGCTCGGGCTGACCGCCATCCCGGACGCGGAGCGCGGTGGGCTGCTGGTACAGAGCGTCGAACCGGGCAGCCGGGCCGAGCGGGGCCGGTTGCGGCGGGGCGATCGCATCCTCGAGATCAACAACATCAAGCTCGTCGGACTCTCGGAAAGTTCCGTGCAGGAACATCTTAAGAAGAGCCTCGCATCGACGGAGCTACGACTGCGTGTGGTGCGCGGTGGTGGTGGTGGTGCCCGGGGCACCTCCGCCGGCCGGCTGGTGAAGAGTGGCAGCGGCCCGCGCTATCACCAGCACCACCAGCAGCACCACGCGCGCGACAACCGCGTCGGTCAGATGATGATCGAGGCGGAGGAGAAACCGGCGGCGAAGGTCGCGACCGTGTCGCCGACGCGCAAGATCCCGGGCGCACCGTCGGCCGGCACCAGCCTGCAGGTGGCGAACACGCGCAAGCTCGGCAAGCGCATCGAGATCACGCTGACCAAGGGCGACCACGGGCTCGGGTTTTCCGTGACGACGCGCGACAACCCGGCCGGCGGCCACTGCCCAATCTACATCAAGAACATTCTGCCGAAGGGAGCGGCGGTGGAGGACGGGCGGCTGAAGCCGGGCGACCGGCTGCTGGAGGTGGAGGGCATCCCGATGACGGGCAAGTCGCAGACGGAGGTGGTTTCGATACTGCGCGGCACGCCGCACGGTGCCACGCTCAAAATCGTGGTGTCCCGCCAGCAGGAGCTGGCGGTGGACGTGAAGGAGCGTGAAATAGTAAGTACCGGAAGCCGGGTTGCCTTGTTGCGTGCCGTTGGATAAGGGTCTGGGAGCTAAATAGTTGTATGTCCTAGACGCTCTGGGAACTCTCTTTAGAATTGTACAGTACAACTCTTCTCATCACCGAATATTTGTCCAACAGTTCGCAACCACCAGTCAAGCGTAGTTTACAAACAGTACTGTTCGAGAACACGAAGAGATCTCCAAGCACTGTTCGTGTCCTCGGACCCTTACTGTTTGCTTCTAGAATGTCATCTCAAACCATGCTCCCTCTTTCCGCGCGCAGGGTTTTAGTGCAGAAAGTGAACCAAAGAACTCGCCACCGAAACCACCGCCACCGGTACTGCCGAAGTCGTCGCTGAAGCAGTCGAACAGCAGCAACAGCCTGTCGAAATCGACCGACGCAATGTACGGCGAGACGACCACCGTTGGGAACTGCCGGTCGCTTCCGAAGCTCTCGTCGACGGCGGCACCGGCAACCGCACCGAAAACGCCAACGATCCAGAAGAAGCCGCTCGCCTCCATCCTAAAGTCGGCCTCGACCAACCACGTCGCGGAGCTGCTGCACAGTCACCACCAGCTGGACGGCACGGGCAGCAGCCGGGCTGCTGGTGGCCACGGCACGAACGGCGGCATGGCGTCGAACAGCAACGGCAGCGGCGTCGGCTCGGAATCGTTGGCCGGTGCCGCGTGGAAGAACCGGGAGATCCTGACGCTGCACATACCCGTGCACGACACGGAGAAGGCGGGCCTCGGGGTGAGCGTGAAGGGCAAGACGGGCTCGGGTAACGGCAGCGGCGGCAGCACCACGGGCAGCAGCGGCGGCGGCGGCGGCGGCAACAACAGCAGCAGCCGCACGGACGGCGATCTCGGCATTTTCGTGAAGAGTGTGCTGCACGGCGGGGCGGCCAGTCGCGACGGGCGCCTCAAGATGAACGACCAGCTGCTCAGCGTGAACGGCGTGTCGCTGCTGGGCCAGTCGAACGCCGAGGCGATGGATACGCTGCGCCGGGCGATGCTACAGTCAGGTACTACCACCGTGTCCTTTCCACCATCTCGCTCGGGCGAACTTCACAGCGCACAGGTTTAACGCAGCACCTTTATATCTCCACGCACAGGTGGCAGCTATCCGGGTAAGATCATTCTCAAGATTGCGCGCCGCATCGGGCGTCCGGTGAGCACCGGCGAGCTGCTGGAAACGATGGAACAGCGCAACAACGCTGCCGCCCTGTCGAACGCGGACGACCAGCCGCCGTCGGGTGGCGGCACCACCGTCATCTACGTCACCGCGGACAGCAAGCAGCAGCACTCCTCGGGCAAGCAGCACACGGCGCCGCTCGTGGAGCAGCCCTCGCAAACGCAAAGCAAACGCTACAGCAATCCGGTGCTCGATCGGCTCACCGGCGGTGGCGGTGCCGCAAACGCCGGCAGCACCGGTTCGCTGCCGCAAACCAACTCCCTGCCCCACGTGCTGACGGCCGGCAGTGGTGACGGCGGCAGCAGCCATTACAGCAACGCGCGCGGCAACCTCCAGCAGCATCACTCGCACCACCATTCGCTCAACAACCAAAGACCAGCGGGAGGCCAGCCGCGTTCGTACGCGTCGCCGGCGGTTCAGCAGCCGTCGCAGCACGGACTGCGCAACGAGAGCTACTACATGGCCACGAAGGACCACTGGAGCACGACCTCGTCCGCGACCAGCCTCAACGGCAGCAACGTGGTGCTGATCGAGGAGGATCCGGAGCCAACCTCACCGTGAGTAATTCCTAGTCGTGGAAGTTGCTCCTTGTTCTAAGGGGCCAACAAGTTGTGGGAGTGTTCACTCTCGACTCGCAAACGAATCAAACAATAACATTCGTTTGTAGCGTTCTAATGAATCTCTTTCGCTCTCCAATGCAGCACGTTCCATCTCACCCGTACGCTCGAGGGTGGCGGTGGCAGCAGTGGAGCACCCGGTGCCGTGCTCCTCGGCAATGGCAACACCTCGACGCCGAACGGCGGTGGTGTCGTGGCCGGTGACGCGACGTACGCCAGCCAGCTGTCGCTCGAAACGAACTCACCGCCGTCGGACGCGTTCAGCCGGGACGCGGTCGGGCGCCGCTCGATGTCCGAGAAGCATCACGCGGCGATGGACGCGCGCGAAACCGGCACGTACCAGCGCAACAAGAAGCTGCGGGAGAAGCGCGACCGCGACAGCAAGCTGCTCGCCCTCGGCACGTCGTCGATCGGGTCGGGGGCCGGTGCTGGCGGGTCGCTCGAGTCGATCAACCTGCAGCAGATGGCACGGATCAACAGCCTGAAGCAGGGCGGCGGCGGCTGCGGCGGCGTCGGACAACCGAACGCGACGACAACGACGGCAGCGCTGGCGGCGCATCTGCTGCACGCCGAGGCCCAGGATCAGCTGGGCGATCTCGGCCCGTCGCTCGGCATGAAGAAATCGTCCAGCCTCGAGTCGCTGCAGACGATGGTGCAGGAGATCCAGATGGCGGACGAGCCGCGCGGCCCGAACGCGCTCCGCACGCCCCGTGGCCGCGGCCGGGAGGAGATACTGCGCGCCGTCGTGGAGCAGCCGGCCGAAACGCGTAAGTGATGCGCTGCTCTGCTGCACGCGGGGACGCACCATTACTCACCGCTGTGTCTTTCCTTTACAGAGGCGAAAAAGCACTGGCTGCTGGAGGATGGCCCACCGTCGATGGGCGGTGGCGTCGGTGCCGGCGGCGGCGAGTTCCCGGACGGTGGGTTCGTCTCCCGCAACAGCCCCTTCCAGTCGTCGCTGAACGACGGCAAGGGGCCGAAGCTGCGGGCGAAAAAGAGTGGCGGTTTGCTGCGCGGCATCGGGCACATGTTCCGGTTCGGGAAGCACCGCAAGGACGCGATCTCACCGACCGTCGGGGCACCGGTCGGTCCCGGTGAGCTGGCGATCGACTACACCGGACCAGCGGTCTGCGGGCACGACGGCCTGACCGCGCCGGACATGATGAGCACGCAGAAAAATGCCTCCGCCGGTGCTGGGGCCAACACCATCTCGAAGCGGACCGGCAACCAACACCTGAACGCGATGGCAGCGGCGGCGGCGGCGGCGGCGGCCGGTGGAAACAACGCAACCACCACCGGGTCGTCGGCAGCGTCGCGCTACATCGTCTTCGATCCGAACTCCGTCGAACGGTCCGCCTCGTCCGGTGTGGTGTACGGCCATAGTCAACCGCCGCACTATCAACCGCCGCCACCGCCACCGCCGACGGGCTCCACCGCACCCGGCACATCCATACACCATACGGACGTGTTCAACCACCGGTACTCACACTACGTCAACTACGATGAGTTGCAGCAACAGATTAGGTAAGCAATGCCTTTGCAATGCGCACCGTTTTTGCGTTTACAGAAAATAAATGGAAGGGAACACGGACAAGCTTTACGTCGGTGGATTTGCACCCTGCCACGATGTTCTCTGGGATGTCAACACTCTATTCAACACAAACGCTTTAGCGAAAAGAAGAAATGCAAGCAGATTTGAAGGTGAAATAGGTTCCTGAGGTGAAAAACGTGAATGTGCAGGGCGAAACGCTTTATTATTCTCCAAAGGCAGTCTTGCCGAAGGTCTGTCAAGCTTTTTATGGACGTCATCTCGGATTTTCAGCGTTTTTTACTGCCAAAAAGTGCTCTTGTTGGTCGAAAAACATCTTGAATCCGGGGTAGTTTTAAAGAAACGAGACAGACTGTAGCTCACAAATGATGCAATCAATGATACTTGATTCCTATCTTTACTTTCACGCACGCACTCACACCACTGGGGGACAGTTTTCACATTAACAAGATTCTTGCCTCACTCAACTTCTGAACGTTTGCGCACACATCCTAAAATAGCACTCAAAACAGAGGGTAAGGTGGTTGGGTTTCGGTTTTCCCCGATGGTTCGAAGCTAGCTGTGTGTGTGTGTGTGTGTTTTTCATGTGTCCTGCTTTAGTTAGTGTTCCGGGGCGGGATTCTCCTTTCGGGTTACGGTCAACAACACTCACTTATATGTGTCTACTTTATCGTGAATCCTTTAACACATCCCACACACACATCCTCACCCAATTCCTATAGTAATGCCAACCTAACGCTAGTGGAGCAGTTCGACACGGTGGTGGAAGACGCGAACGGTTCGCGCACGTCGGTGGAGGAAAAGGCTTGTAGCCATCGCCGGCACCGCAGCGTGCCGCACCCGGTGCAGCAGCACGTCTACGAGAAGCTGTCGCACGAGGTTGGCAACGAGAGTATCGGCACCACCACCAGCACCACCACCTACCAGTCGATCCAACCGCCCGTCACGCCCTTATCGCCACCGCGTACGAGCGCCTCGCCCCGTCGGCGCAGCTTCCACAGCGCGTCCGGACGGCGCGCCAGTGGCGCCGGCGTCTTTCCGCCGGAGCTGCTCGAGCGCGACCACCAGTTGCTGCAGCTGCAGCAACTCTGGCAGCTGCAGCAGTGGCAGTGGCTCCAGCAGCTCCAGAACCTGCACGACCGCGAGCAGGAGCAGCTGGTGCTGTTGCGGCGCGTCGAGGACAGCCGCCGCCGGCGGCAGAACGCGAACGACTCCTGCACCTCCGCCTCCTCCTTCGCTTCCACTGGCGGTGGTGGTGGTGGTGGTGATGCTAACACGAGTGGTGGTGGTGGTGGGAGCGTGCACGAGCTGCTCCATCCGGTGGACGTGAAGGAGAACGTGCCCGGGCCGGTCTGTGGGGCCGCCGCACAGCTGGAGGGGAATGAGAGCCGCCACCGGCAGGTCAAGCTCGCACCGGGCAGCAGCAACTATCAATGGCAACGCGTGAAGACGTCGTCGGTAAAGTAAACGGAGATGGACTCAACCAGGTACCAGGCCCCACGAGGCTTCCCTTCAACTGCATCCCGGTTTTGTTGAAGTTGTTTGTTGGTTTTGCATTTGTTTGTTTGTGTTTGTGAATGTTGCTGTGATCGGTGTGTGGCGAAATCGCTCCATCGTCGTACCTGGCATGCATTTTAGGTTATGTCCACTAGTAAGCGCACCGTTTGACGGTTGTTTGTCGTTTAACAAAAATCAAAACGTTCATTATTGTTAGAACTGATCATATTCTGATCTATATATTAGAAAAAATCTTAATTCGGAGCCAGAAACGCTCTTCACAAGCCAACCGCCATTATTTGAAGCCTTCTTGAACACTTACGCCGAATCATTTTGAATACTTCCAACTAAAATCCCTTTGCCTTTGATCTGCTTTACCAAAGCTATCGCGGGGTGAGCGTGAAAGAAAAAAAAAGATCCAAAAATGTACGCTGAAAGCCAATAAGATGCTTGACATAGTTATTTATGTATAAAAACTTCAAGAAATGACTCATCAAATTGATCGCTCTCGATAGGAACGGATGATGCCCTCAAATTTGAGTAGTTTTAGTGTTGTACAGGCCTGTTGTGAAACGTTTTCTACCTTTAGCTACCAGCACAACAGCCGAACAACCGCTGAACAAGCTATTTTTGTACAATTCGTTACTCGTAGGTAGGTGTGTGAGGTCGTATACTCCTAGCTAGCCTAATATAAACTTGTTACCCTGCACGTTAGCTGTAACACTTGCGTTCAACTAACCCTAGCTGACAATAGTGTGTGACGAATCCAACCTGTAACCCGTCTCCCACTCTTCTCTCTCCACACATAGCAGCACGGCTCGATTTGTAGTTTCTACGCACGACTAAACTAACTCTAAAAACTAAAACAATTCTCTCGTTTCTTCACGTTTCCGCACAGCCGTCGCCATCATCTGTACCACTCGCAACGCTCCGCACGCAACACGCCGCCCATGATGGACATGCTCGTACAGCAGCAGCAACAGCAGCAGCAGCAGAAGGGTCATCCCCAGCAGCAGCAGCAGCAGCAGCAGCAGAAGTATAAACCCCGCCCGGTCTCGAGCTACCACGACGGGGGTGGTGGGTACGAAACGATCTCCACGACCGGCCCGCCGTCCTCCGCCTCTTACTCCTCCGTCGCCACCGCCCAGCACCGGAAGGAGTCGTCCAGCAGCAGCAGCGCCGGTGGTGCGATGATGAAGCACGAGGAACCGACCGGCGGAAGTTGGAACCATCATCCGGCCACATCCAGCGGTCCTCCTCCCGCGGCCGGTGGGGGTGGTTCGATCCGAAACATGCGTGGCCCGTTCGTGACGCAGGTGAAAATTCAAAATCATCCGTCGTACCAGTAGATACATAGAGGAAAAGAAGTAAAGTGGATAAAGAAACAGAAAGAGAGAGAGAGAGAGAGAGAGAGAGAGAGAGAGAGAGAGAGAGAGAGAGAGAGAGAGAGAGAGAAAGACGTATGTGTGTGTGCGTGTTCGGCTACTATTTTCTTCACGAGCTCTAAAAAGACACCACTTAAAGAACGCCATTATGTGTTTTTTTTTAATATATTTTTTTAAGTCTTTTCTGAGGCGCTTCTGAAGACCTCGCTCGTTCTGTTCTCCTCCCATCCGAGTTTTAGGGATGGTTTGTAAAACAAGTATTAAAACCCACACAAACACGCACAGATTACATCTCGATACATTTCCGTCCTGTGTTCGGTTTCGCGAGGGGTAGGTTTCTCTCTCTCTCTCCCATCTCGTAGACTTTTCCAAGAGCCAGGAGTATAGTTAAACATAAACAAGAAGACCAACGATAAAATGGCGGCAGTGGAATAGGGTATGTGTGTGTTGCGCTGATGTGTGCTAGTAATCTACTTAAACCATGCTTTTTCCTTTCTTCGAGCGCTGCATATAGGTAGAGAAAAAACACTGCACACAGGTAAAGATGAATTATACCTCCTCCGTTCGGTTTTCTGTTGTTCCATGTCTCTTTGTCATTAATGTTAAGCGTACCGTGATTGTTGCTCATTGTGTTTTTTTCGCTCTCTCTCTCACACACAAACACACACAAACACCTTTTCTCCGAATGTTTTTGTTTTTATTCGTACATGTAATGAAAATGAAACGGCGCAACACTAAACAGAGTATTCAGAGGAGAGAGTATGAGAGCTCAAAGTGTCTTTTAAGGGTGCACATATACATACATATATAAATATATATATATATATATATATATATATATATATATATATATATATATATATATATATATATATAAATAGAAATATAAACTATATTAAAGCGAATTAAGCAATCTCTGCTGCTCCTCCCCTTCCCTTCCCCTCACCCACGCCGTCCTTGCCCGGGTACATGAGCTCGCGTGTACCGGACGCGTGTGTGTGTTCGTGTTTACGCAGCTGTGTACAGAGTTACAGTTTCCCTATAAACCCCCCTCCTGCGAGCGGCGTGGGTCTCATACTGTGTATATCATATCATCCAATAAATTTGTAACAAAATCGAAACAAAAGCGCAAAACGCCAGTTTGTGTTGTGTTCCTTTGCGAAAGAAGAAACGAAAAAGCGGAAGGGTTCTCGTCGCCTGCATTTAGGATCGCAATTTCTTTCTCGCCGCGCGCTAGCAAACGCAGCCGGTGGGGGTTGAGATTCAGTAATGGTATTACTTGTTGCGTTGTTTTTTTGTTGTTTGTTTTATTACATCTTTTTCGACACATTGTTTTTTTGTTTGTTTGTTTTGCTTTTTTGCTTTTTTGGACACAAAGACTGCACAAGTCAAATAAAAACCTTCGGGTGTGTTCGAGTGTTTCTTCTCGGTCTTGCTTTTCTCCTCCCTCCCATCCCTGCCCCTCTCCGCCTCATTGTATGTTTAGCGTTTTTTTTTTACCAATTACTTTTGTTCTGCGTTCCGAAGAGAAGAGAAAATCGCCATCGGCCGGGTTCATTGAAGCGTTTTTTTTAAATAAAATAAACAAACATTTACTACCATTTGGTGAGCGAGGCAGGATGCGGCCGGGGTGGAGAGGGGGGAGGTTAGAGGCATGGGGCGGGGTCTTTTTCGATTTTTTGCCTTTTTTCGACGAGGAGAAAGGGAGGAGATACGTTGGAGGCGGCACATACCCATATTTCTATTTTTTCTGAACGCGTATGTGTGTGTGAGTATGTGTGTCTGTGTGAGTGTCGTTGTGTACATGGGAGTGTAGTGTTTTTACATTTAACTTATCTAAACAGTCGATCACGTTCGCATCAAATGGCGCGCATACCTTAGTAATATTTTAGCTGCGGTACTACTCATGTGTATGTGTGTTTTAGTTGTTTTCTTTCCGAGTGTGTGTTCCATTTCCTGCTGTTTTATCTCTCTATTTCTCCTTTTTTGTTTTCTAGTATGCGTTGCGTTTTCTTTCTTCCGGTTTTGTTCTGGTGACTTTCGCATTTCGTTTCGCTCCTCGCTCTCTACTACTACTACTACTACCACCACTGCGTGTGGATGTTTTGTTTCAGATTTCTACACTCCCTCCTCAAAAGCATGGCACAAACGTTTTGTTCTTTTTTTAAAATATCATTTTCTTTTGCTTTTCTCTTGCAAACATACACACACAAACACATCGCTTTTCATCACAAGCAATAGCGCGCGCGCGTGTGTGTGTTTGTGTGTGCGCGCTCACACGCGTCTGTGCTCTTGTTGTAGTAGACCGCGTAAGGTTTAAAAGGACTAAGACACAACACTCACACAAGCGCAGCGGCATACTTTACTTAAATTTTAGATTCTCATTTTTATCTCGTGTGTTTGTGTATCTGTGTGTGTTTCTGTCTGTATTGGCTAACTGTTAACGACAGTTGTCTTTTTTTAATCGCACCCTTTCACACTATCTAACGTCGCTAAGAAAAGGACGAGCGTGTTATGTATGTATGTATGTGTGTGTATGGAATTCGAGCAGCTTCTCCGAGCAGCTTCTCCGAGCAGCTTAGTGGCATCATACTGCACGCTTGCATATAGGCTAGACGGTCATAATGTTTGAGTGTATGGGTGTGTGTGTGTGTGTGTATGTGAATTTGGTTTGGTTGTCGGGATACCGATTTGCTTGGATTAAAAAACAAAAACAAAAACATCTATAGCCTCCTCTCCCTCCCTTGCCCGCTTCTGTTTCCTCCCAACCCCCTCCCCTCACTCCTTTCGTTTGCTCCGGCCTACTCCTCCCTCCCTTTGCCCGGCGTCGCCTTTAATCAGCTTGCTCGTGTGTGTATATCTAATATATATCCATTTATAATTACGTTTATATCACCACATAATTGTTTACAGGTCGGTTTTCAATTGCAATAGAACGGTTAGTCATAGTCTGGTTCCTTCTTCACACCCTCACCTCACCTCTTATCCTTATCCACCTCCCCATGTTCCATCTCGCACTTTCATCTCTCTTCGCGCTTTATTCTCTCTCTCTCTCTCTCTCTCTCTCTCTCTCTCTTTTCTCATTTTGATCTCATTTTATCCTTCATTACCCTTTCTAGTTGTCAAGAAACTGTCATGCGTGTGTGTGTATGAGTGTTGTTCCTATGATTAAGCTTTGCTTTTAATCCGTTTCCCTTCGCCTAGCGTTCGTTTCGATCTCCGTCCACGGGTTCTCTCTGCATCTATCAACACATGAAGCGCTTATATATATATTTAGATAATAATCCTGGAATATGGAACACAATCCTGCACCAAGAGAATTATGCTCAATTACACTTACACACTAACACGAGAACGAATACTTTTGATGCGCTAGTTCGCCCTGCCGCTGTTACCCACCCACCCACACACACACACACAACATACACACACACACACGTCATGCGAATCCTGCCCTCCTTCGAGCTTCAGCTTCGATTAGAATCGAACAAACCAATCTTATCACAACGATAACGAAAGTGAACACTTGCTGTGCTCCGCCACATGCCAGCAGGATCTACTATTTGCTTCTATCGATCCGCATGTGTGTGTGTGTGTGCGTAACTGTTTCTAGTCTTAGCGTGCTGGCGTTTCGAAGCCTTCCGCGAGCTTACAAACGTAAAAATAGTTTGTTTTATGTTGCTTTTTTCGCTCTTTCCTCTGTTTTATTGGTGTATTTTCTTCTGTCCATGCCAAGATGAATGCTCCTCCAAGAGAAAAAGTGTGTGAGAGAGAGAGAGAGAGAGAGAGAGAGAGAGCGAGAAAGAGAGAGAGAAAGCGGGAGAGAGAGCAAGGTCGCGCGAGAGAGAAAAAGTGAATATCAAGTGGATTATTTGTAGAAAAACGGAAGGAAATACTGACTGTATTCGGTTTTACGGTTGCGAGTAAGTAGTGTGAGAGCGGTTTAACTTCTTCGTTCTGGCTGCCTCCTTCGCTTCGTGCGAAACAACATTCGGAACAACGTTTAGCAACAAGTGGGCAAGAAGGGGAAAAAACGAGTATGGCATGTGCACGCGGATCGTTCGGCTTGTAAGGTTAAGTTTGGCCCGCGTGTTTCGCGCGCTTAGTTTAAGTTCTAGCCCGCGGTTGCAAGCACTCCCACTGACACTGGGCGGCCAGAGAGCTGCAGCTTGCGCGACTCAAAGCAGACGTAACGTCGACCCTCAGAATGAACACCGGCGGCCGTACGTTCGTTCGTTCCGTCGGAATCGTCCAAGCGAAAGGTTCGCCTCTTTCTTGGGGTGAAAAACAAAACAAAAACGTCTCTTTCACTAGCACATATACACGCAAACACACACGCACACATACCTACACGAAAAGCGCGTTTGTTGTGTGAGTTTGTATGGGGTTTTCTTTTCTCCGTGTCGTGTCAGTAGCAATAAATACAGAAAACGCGACGCTTGACGCCTGCCTACCTCATGCGCTCCTCTCGTTGCTTAAGCGAAAACTTCCTCCCTTTCCCCAATCCCCCATTAGCGAACGGAATGTGTCTCTTTCGCGCTCACCGCATCCCGCCTTACTAAGACTGGACACGAACACGCCGCTTGTGTCGATTATTTTTTGTTCTCGAATCAAAAGCAAATATGGCGCGCGCGCGCCCCCCCCCCCCCTCAAAGGTATGCAAGCTGCCGTGCAGCACGCCTTATTTAGGTGGCGTAATTACTGTTTCGCTGTTGATGACGCGATGCGCATCATCGCAAATCGATCCCGGACAGCGCGATGCTTTCGTTGTGGTCTCGCTAACAGGGGGAGGATGATTTTTTGACACTCTTGGTTGGTGCCTGTGTGTGTGTGTGTGTTTGTGTGTGTGTGTAGCATGTGTTTCTACAAAAGCATGACTCTTAGGTGTGAGTAAAACCAACAAAAAATGCACATTCGATGCTATTCGATGAGTACCTGATTGCCTTTTAAAGAAAAAAAAATTAACTGTATATATCAAACAATTAAAACTTATCGCAATGTTCTTACTTATTAAGTTAAAACTCTGTACACTCAGAAAATCAACGCGTAAAAGCACGAGAGTGACAGAGATAGCGTGGGAAGAGGGGAAAAAACCAATGCAAATATTGCCTTTCGCTGTGTAATCTCGTTGATAAAAAAAATCGTCCCAAACCTGCCTCTGAAACTATATCCGTGTCGGCTAAGCCGCCGCCGCGCGTGTTGATTTGGGATTTGAGAAAAGAATCTTAAACATCTAGCTAAAAATAAAACCGCCCCCCCCTGCTCAAGCGAATATTGTAGATAGCATCTTGCTAAAGCCTAACTAGCTAGATTCGTTCGCTCCGTTGCTTGCTGTTTGTAGTTGGGATAATACTTGCATGTCGCTTCTCTAGAAATAAGAAATAAAAAAAAAACAAAACAGATTCATTCTATGCTCAGCCTCAGGTTGTTCGCGGTCATGGTAAATATCATTGGGTTTGTTGGGATTTTACTCCACTGTGAAATCACTGTCTCCGTGTGTATGTGTGAGTATGTGTGTTTGTTTACATGAGTAGCGATGGGTTAAGCACATTAAAATTAAAACCTAAGACTGTCTTTTCGTATGGTGTGTGCGTGCGAGTTTGTAACTCTCTGCCAGGTGTTTCGTTTTGTCTTTGCAGCACGGAGGGTTTCGTTTCAGTTGTATCTTCGTGTATGTGTGGGTGTGGTTTGCTTTTGCCACATTCTGGGTAGTAGAGGCTCGGGTTGTGTGCGAAGAAGCACTTTGCCTCTTTCATTTACTGAGAATATCCTTATCACACCCACAAACCAACACACAAACACACGCACGCAGACACGTGCGTTGTCTCCCTCTGTCAGTATGGCTTTCGAGATACTTATTCCATCACCAAACTTCGCAATAGCCAGTCCTAGGCAGGTTTCGCCACAGCGAAATGGTGTCTGACTAACGGAATGAATGAATTCTAACGATTGGTGTTTAACGCACTTCCCACACCGCACTACGTGTATGCGAGTGTGTGTGTGTGTGTGCGCGGGGGTGTGAGTCTGTGTGTGACACGCTCTAAAACGGGGGGGATTTTGGAAAGTCTCTCGCGCCGCCACGTTGGGCGCCCGCTTACTCGCATCAAACCATCACAAATGCTTCCTCACCGCAGAACAGGAACGGGTACTGGTCGATCATCGTCTGCACGATGTCCTCCAAGTACGGGCGCATCGTCTCGAACCGCATCATGTCGGTGAACTCGATCGGCAGCAGCGTCGGCCACCAGCAGATGGCGAGATTCTTGCTGTCCATGCTGTTCAGCTTCGAGTTTTCCGACACGCTGGGACGTGGGAGAAGATAGAAATAGGAATTAAAATGCATTCTGAACGGCTTTTTGCTTGGTACACTCCTTCTACATAGAGCGCCCACTTACCGGACGAAGTGCTGGAAGATGTAGCTCAGTATCGCGAAGTTCGCCGGCGGCAGCTTGTTGAGCAGCCCACGAAGGGCAATCAACCGGCAGCTGCGATCCGTCTTCACCTCCATGTTAAGGCTCGTGATCGACTGCAGCGGCCGGGAGCCGGCGATCTCCTCCAGCTCGCTCATCATCTCCGCGCTGAACAGTCCCTTCAGGCGCTTCACGAAGAAGTCCTTGAGGGCGGTCGCGACCGCATTCACCGGAATGTCGAGCTTCTCAATATCTACATCGGATTCTGCGAGGTTGCGTGCGCAACGAGAAAGAAAGAGACGAAACGAGCCTTAAAATGTGTCCTGTGGAATGCCGGCGCGGTGAAAACCCTCACCCTCGGCGAACTTCTGGTTCAGCAGATCGACGTGCGTGCGGTTGCCCGGCACCCGGTAGATGCCCTCCGAGTCGAGCCCCTCCTGCTCGATGAACTTCACGCACTTCTCGATGAACAGCGGCACCAGCGGCACCTTGTCCGACTGCTTCAGGCTGGCGAGCGACGACTGCTGGAGGGCGGCGGCGGCCGCGGCCGCCGCTGCTGCCGCCGCGGTGCCGTTGTGTTTGGAGCTTTTGCTCGCGTTCTTACCGCTCGCCCGCGCGTCCTTGCCGTCCTTGCTGCTGCTCTTGCTGCCGGTGTCGATCTCCTTGCCGAACCAGTTTGTTTTCTGCTTCGTTATCAGCTTCTCGCGGTCGCCGCCCTTCGGTAGGACGCCAAACTGTGCCGGGTGTGACAGAGACGGAGATTGTTAGCTGATTAACAGTGGCTGTGTAAACAATGTTTTCGCGCTCTGGATAGAATGTAAACATTCGTCGAAACGAACTGTCAAAATGTAAGCAAGTGCACACTAAAGATGTCTTGAGTCGTTAGTTTGTCCTATTTTGCAAGCATTTACTTGTTAATGTGTCCCCACAGAGACGATTATCATTTTGCATAAGGAACGTGAACACTTTCACAATTTAAGTATGAGCGATTGGTGTAATGTACGCTCAGTCTACTCACGATAGGCGAGTTGTCTCGCGGCGACGAGATATCGACGCTCGATTCGTCCTGCTCCTGCTGGGACGGTTTGTCCTGCTTCTCCAGCCCACTGCCGCTCAGCTCGTTCTTCAGCTTCTGGTACATGATGGGCATGCCGATGCCGCCGATGCCGCCGATGCCGCCACCACCACCACTCGCACCGCTCATCATGTCGGCACCGCCGGCGGACGCACCGCCGAACGGACCGAGCGGGATCTTCGGTGGCTGCACCGGGATGGCGGTGCGCTTCTTGCGATGTCGCTTGTGCGGCTGCGACTTCCGGTTGATCTTCGAGTAGCCGTCGTTCGAGCGCTTCCGCTCGAGCGAGCTGGAGTCACTTTCCGAGTCGGAGTTTTCCTGAATGTTAAAGACTGCAGAACGGAGAGGTATAGAGAGAGAGAGAGAATTGGCATTAGTACCGTGGCTTTGAGGCGTGGATTGCCGGCCTTGACTTACTCTGTTCCTTTTCTCTTCGCTGGCGCAGCTTCGTTTTGTGTGTACCGAGCTCGGAGCCGCCGGAGGCGTCGATGGCACCGCCGCGCACCTGGTTGCCACCGGAGAAGGTGGTAAATAATTGACTCGCCACGTTGTTGACCGCATCGCTGAACGCGTCGTTGATCTGCTCGTAGCCGGCCTCGTCCTCGTACTCCTCGCTGTCGTCCTCCGGTGCGGCGAGCGGGGCGTGCTCCAGTTGGGCCTGCTGCTGCTGCAGCAGCTTCTTCGCCTTCTTCTTCTCCTTCTCCGTCATGGGGACACCGGTGGCGGCACCGCCGTCGGTACCGCCAGCCCCACCGCCACCACCGCCGCCACCAATGTTCATCCGCGCGATTGCTTCATTGACGATGGCGAAGCTCTTCAGGTTCAGCTTGCCGGGCTGCTTCAGCGTCTGACTAGGTCCCTTCGGGCGTATCTTTTTCGCGAACGACGACTGGTTCGGGCGGCGGCCGGTCGTGAATGCGTGGTGCGCGTTCATGTTCTTCCAGAGATCCTCGCTCTGCTTGTTGTCCTGCTTATGGATGAGGAAGCCGTCGTCTATCCAGCCTAGAGGTGGTCGATAGAAACAGTGAGATATTAGCAAGAGCCATCGTGATACAGAAAGTAAACGAAACACGGATGCCATACAAAACACTAGCGTAACTAAATCACAGGCAAATAGTAGAGTTACTTAACAGGATTAAAAAAAACACGAACAATGAAAAAAGAGTAATAAAAATAGGAAAAAATATAGGAAAAGTAAAACAGAAAACAAAGACAATCTTAAACAAAACAAACTAGCGAAAACTAAAACGAAAATCTACAAAAGTATACAGTAAACACGCGAACACAAATACATACAATCTACGAGGAGCGTGCAATCACAATCACAAAACTAGACTTGACTGTTTTTTTTATATCAACCTGAATCGTAAGTGTTGATCGAGTCCTTGGATCCGCTGACGTCAGCTGCTCGTTAGTACGGAAGAAGTGTTGAAATGTTGAAAAAGAGGAAGTAGAAAGGTTACGATGTGAAACCGTGAGAGAGAGTTTTGAGAGCGCATAGAAGAAAAAAACACAACAAAAGTTAAATTTATCTACATAGATTGTGAGGCAGTCGGCTTTTCGAATACAGAATGCAATTGGCAATCGAGAATTGTCGAGATTTGCCGAGAGAGAGAGAGAGAGAGAGAGAGAGAGGTATCTGTCTGACCGAGGGTCACGTTTGGCATAGCCTCCTTTGATTGGACAACTTCAAAAAAAGCCACCGGAAGTTTTTTGCCGGAGATTACCGGTGTCGCATGAGGCTCTCCAACACTTGATGAAAGAAAAAGGACACTTACAGTTGATCTCCTCCAGACTGGATTGCGACTGCGACACGGTGTCCGCCTTCAGCTGGCGCAGTATCGACGCCGGTATCAGCAGATGGTCCGGCGGCGCCGGCTCCGGTGGTGTCGTGGGCGGCGGGTAGATCTGGAAGCCCTGATTGCTGCCGCCCTTGTCGAAGTCGCTGCTGTCCTCGTAGTAGTACATGCTGTGCTGCTGGTGCTGCTGCTGCTGCGCGTGCTGCTGCTGCGCCTGCTGCTTCAGGCTGTCCAGATCGTCCAGCGAGTTGATCGAACGGTTGTCGAACAGCTGCTGGGAGAGCTTCTGGTGGTGCTGCGCGTGCTGCTGCTGCTGGTGCGACTGGTGGTGGTGCTGCTGCTGCTGCTGGTGTTGCGACGGATGCGGCAGCGTCTGCTGGGCGTGGTGCGCGTGCTGCCCACCGCCCACCGGGCCGCCCCGGTACGTCGTGGCCGACCCGTTGATGAGGTAGCTCTCGTACCGGGGCGGCGGCTGCGGCACCTGCTGCTGGTGGTGATGGTGCATCGAGTGCTCCATCGTGCCCTCGCCCGAGTCGATCGTCAGCGGCTCCTCCAGGTTGAACGCGTGCTCGATCTCCGGCTTCTTGTCCCACACCTCCTTCAGGAACGGCGCGAACGAGGCGAACTTGAACTGGCCCTCGTCGTCCGAGCCGGTCGCGAAGTGCGCCCGCAGCTTGTCCGCGATCGTGTTGCCCTCGGTGATCAGCAGCTGCGACAGCTCGCTGTTGAAGAACGCGTTCACGCCGCCCTGCTCCGACACGGCCACGATCTGCATCGGCAGGTTCGGTATGTTCAGCGAGAACGCGCTCAGCGTCGACAGCGACGCCTTGCGCTTGCTCGAGTACAGCAGGATGAAGCCGTGTATGAGATCGTCCCGGAACGCGTTCGCCCCGTGGTAGGAGGAGAGGATCAGCTCCACGCGCCGCTTCGAGTCGCCGAGGAACATCTCAAAGATGATGTTCCGCTCGCCGGCACTGATGCACGACTGCTCCAGCATCAGCGAGCTCAGTATGTTCTCGATCGAGAACGGGTCGCCGCAGAAGATCGACATGATCAGCCGCAGGTCCGGCAGCTCGTGCAGCGCCAGCCCGTACTTCAGATCCTCGAACGGTATCGAGTCGATCACGCTGTTCAGCGTGGTGTTGATGAACTTCATCTGCTGCTGCGACAGGTAGAACTCGTTCTCGTCGATGAAGACGCAGTGCAGCTTCTCCGCCAGCGACTGCCCGTCCGCCTGCAGCTGGTGCAGCGTCGTCTGCCCGTTCTTCTCGTCGCTCATGAACACGATGTGCAGGTTGTTGACGCTGTCCTTGAAGTCGAGGTTGTCCACCAGCAGCCGGTCGAGCACCTCGTACACGTACTGGAACGTCTGCCGGTTCGAGTAGCAGCAGATCAGCCCCTTACACTGCAGCTCGAACGAGAACGAGTCGTTGTCGCGGTTGATCGTCTCGATGTTCAGCCCGTACACCTGCCCGTCCACGATATACTCGCCGTTGTCGTTGCAGTTCTGGTGGATCTTGTCGATGAAGTCGTTCGCGATGTAGTCGAGCCCGATCACAATCAGGTTCAGCTGCAGCTGGCCGTCCTTCTGCGCGAACCGTGGATTCGGCAGGCTGGACACACACATACGAAGAATAGGTTGAACGTTAAAATGGGTAATAGGGAGCTCCCTCGTCAGGTAGTTTTGAAGCCAACGTATTGCGAATTAAAATTTTAGCTATCGGATATAGCTTCCTCTAAAGCTTGGTTGTTAATATACAGACTTGCTATCTGATGGGTTGTTTAGTCACTAAACACTCTCTTGGAGGAGAAATTGATACAAATAAAAACAAATCGAAACACTCACTTCTGGTTGGAGATGAGTATCCGCTCGATCAGCGCGTCCATGCAGTTCGGAAACGCCGGACAGTGCTCCCGGATCGGGCAGTGCACGAAGCCGAGGTGCTGGAACAGCATCACCTTCCGGTCCTGGTCGAGCCGGTCGAGCAGCTTGTAGCGCAGGTCCTCCTGCAGCACGTCCGTGATCTCCTTGATGTCGTTCTGCGTGATCGTGCCGGACGGTTCGATGTTCTTGAAGTGGTAGAACAGGTCCGCGTGCTCCATCAGCAGCTCCTGGAAGTTGTGCTTGGCCGTCTCGACCAGCTCGCGCTGGTGGTTGTCGTAGATCTGCTGGCAGTCGTGCTCGGACAGCGCCTCGAAGCACTCGCGCCCCATGAACAGCACGCGCACCTCGGACAGCTGCTTGCCGGGCGTGACGTAGCCGGTTTCCTCCAGCAGCTTCTTGAACTGCTTCTTCCATCTGCGTGTGCGAGAGAAAACCGCGTGACAGTTTATCGTTCGCTGCTGCTGTGTACTCGGGGCAAGCGGATATATATGTGTGTGTGTGTGGAGAGGGGAGATGTGTGTGGAAGAACGAAACCGAGGGGATATATGCATGGTAAGATCGTGGATGGGGTTTTCTTTGTAGTTAGTGGTGCGCTGCGCACACCGTGCAATGATATCTCTTAACGTCTAAGGATGTTGATTAGCGAAATTTTGGCGATTGTGTGTATGTGGCGGAGATGCTTGTCAAATGAAAGGTTCCCTCGTTCTCCACAGTAGTGCAGTGATCGTACTGGAGCCGAAAAGGAACAACTTATCGGTCGGGTAGAATTTTGATGCTTTCGAAACCACCAGCAAACTCTCGATTCTTCGTGTTAATGGGCGTGCCTTCCGAAGCTAACGATTATGGACCCATAACCCTGGCTAAGGAAAATCGCGAGCCTGCCGTATGGTTCGTTCGATGAACCGATGATGCAATGATGCTGATGGTGCCAATCTTCGTCTCTGATCCTCCTGACCCATCACCATCACCGTGCATCATCGTGTCTGTGAACAATTGCCGTGCGTGGGGGGTAGGTGGGTGGGGGATGATCAGATACGAACATACATATACATATAATAGGTTATAATGCTCTAGCGGGTGACCAGTGAGTGGTGTGAGAAATGTGTGAGAAGTGTGAGAAGAAAAAGGAACGATAAAATCACCTCTTTGGCATCCTGTTGAATGGCAGACACATACATTCACACACAAACGTACACAAGCACGCGCGCGCGCGTTACGCGTTACGTTTGCAAAACCACAGATCGCAAGCAAGGAGAGGGGCAGAAAAATACGAGAGAACAAAGAAAACAAATCAAATTTTTAGATTGAGATATGCACGATCCAGGCTTTTGGTGGTGTTTTGTTGTTCGTTGTAAAATGGGGCTAGCTCATGACTTTCCTTCACGCAGTGTGTGAGTGTGTGAGTGTGTGCGTTTTGTTTTTTTTCCGCGAGGGTGGTATGGTGGTGTGAAGGATTCAGCAACTTGTTCTGCATCGCAAGCTTGTGTGCTTTGCTTTTCTTTTTGAGACGATCCGACGATCGGTTTTAAACCATGCCAAAGTTCTAACGATACGAATCGATTAATGAAGCCAATCTGTGCTACAGTAGAGCACTTCTAAGCAAACTTAGCTCATAGCTTAGTAAAAATAGAAACAAAAATAGGAAAAAATAGATATCTTTGCGATAGTTTGTAAAATACTAAGAATTTCCTTTCCTGATCCGGCTTTCCTAAGAGTCACTGTGCATAAACACTGTTGCATAAAGTACATTTACGTTCACAAATAAAAGCTAGAGCGACACTCGCCATAACAAGTTCATTAGGAAAACATTTTACGCATATAGGCTCTTGGCATCTTCTGCCAAAAGGCAAGTTAGAACCTTGATGAAAAACAAGATAAAAATAAAAGAATAGTTGTCAATTATCCACCAAAACATATCGTCACAAAGACCCACAAAACATCACCCTACAAAAACATGGCAAAATTGTTCCCTTCCCCAACTCGATGTCACACGCACACACGCACACACGAAAAGGTGAAACGGAGAGGGTGGGCCACTGGGCGCCCCACCGGGCCACACGCTACTTACTCTAGTCGCTTCTGCTCCTGCTGCAGCGCGTTCATGTGGTTCTTGAAGACGGTTTCCGCGTCCGGCGTGTCCAGTATGTCGAACGGTATCCGGTTCTCGTCCTCCATGTCGCTCATGTCGCTCAGCTCCGCCCAGCTGCCGCCCCGCTCGACCGCGTCGAAGAAGTACTGCTCGTAGTCGATGTGGTCGCGGAAGTACGCCCGTATCGACGCCCAGTCGCCGAAGCTGTCCAGCTCGAGGTTGATCGCGTTGATGTCCGGCAGCATCTCCTGCAGGACGCACGCGAACGAGTCCATGTAGCTCTGCAGCTTCTTCGACTGGTAGTCCTCGCGCAGCTTCTTGATGTGCCGGCGGAAGATGCGCTGGCCGGCCTCCTGCCCGAACAGCTCGAGGAAGTCGCACCATTCGCGGTGGTTTGAGAGCTTCTTCGACGAGCTGCTCCAGATCGAGCGGTGGTCGGTGATCTGCGTCCGTATCAGCCGCGTCACGTACTCGGTGCTGGCGTTCAGCAGGTCGTTCCGCTGCTTCGCCGCCTCCCCGTACGACGGTATCTTCGAGCGCTGCTTCGCCTTGTCGATCATCTGCGCCAGCACGACGAACGCGAGATCGATGTTGATGCTCTCGTGCGCGGACGTCTCGATCAGCAGTATCTGGCCCTTGTACTCCTTGCGCGAGCAGATCTTCTCCGCCTCGCGCACGTACGCGTCGCTCGCGTCGTCGTTCTTGGTCGTGACGAGCACGACCGGCTTCTTCACCTTCAGCACGCTGTTGATGATCTGCGTCACGAACTCGACCTGCTTCTCGACCGTCCGGTTCGGCACGACGCTCACGTCGAACACGCACACGAACCCGTCGACGAGGAAGCGCCCCTCCGGCAGCACGATCTCCTCGTACTCGTGCTCGATGCCGAGCTGGTTCTTGCAGATGTACTTCAGCTTCTCCTGCGACGACATGCGGATCGCGGCGCACCGCTTGATGTACGGCTCCATCTTGCCGACCTTGAACGGCTGGAACGTCGCGTCGTCGACGAACTCCGTCTGCTCGATCACGCTGAAGTTGTAGTCGACGCCCTCGTCGGACGTTTTGCGCACCTCGCCCCAGTACAGGAAGTGGTCGTTGTTCACGACGCGCCCGCTGAAGTCCGACTGATGGGCGAAAAGCGGGGGGAGGAGATTTTGTGTTTGTTTAGCGAACGTTTCTTGAGGAGCAAGTAATGCGATGCGCGCTGCATACGTTTCGGGCGCACTTACGCCCGAACGAAGCAAAAACTCACCTGACTCAGCACGGAGATGTGATCGATCGCGTAGTCGTCTGTCTTGGGGCGCACGAACCGATTGCACAGGCACGACTTGCCCACCCCGAGCTGGCCCTTGTCCTTCTCCACCCCGGACAGGCCCACGACGGACACGTTGATTTGCTTCATGACTTAATTGCTACTAATACTAGCCGCGACCCTACACGGGGAGCCCCGCACGTGCGGACCTCGTCCCTGCCTTCGGTTCGCTGCTACCTTCGCCGCCGGCACCGGGAACGCTCGCTGTGCGACGGGCAACTGACGGCGTAATGTGCGGGTTTTCTTTATGCGTCACCTTTGACAGCGGTGCTAGGTGCATCCGTGTCCCCGGTGCGTTCTCCTATTGCCACGTCAACGATTCGTAGAGGTTCTGTGCACAATAACTGCAAAAGGGACGAGTGAACGCTGCGTAAGTGTACGAACTATTCGAAATTGAAATTTAAAATTATGCATTTATCTGATTTTTACTTCATTCCGAGCGGCACGGTAATTGTTGCTGCTGTATAAGTAACGCCTTTTCAAGCGATCCACGATTGCACTATTAAATAATGGGTTTCCCGATGACTCACACTTCCATTCAAGCGGGCAGTGCATGTCAGACACCTGCACAGTGGCGGTCAGTAAAATAAAACCATAATCACACCTATTCGGAGTCATTTCAACAGCTGCGCATCACAAGGTGTCCGTATAATAGTGATTTAAAAATGAAAAACTTCGCAGAAAATCACTCAATACTTCATGAAAATTGATCTTAGCAACAGTAGAATTTAGCTGAATTTATTTTAGCTTAAATAATTTATCCTGAAGGATAATCGCAGGCCCAACGATTATTTTCAAACATCTCATAGGAAAATCTTCATGAATAGGTGCTTTTCCAATCTTGGACTTGGAGAGTGGACGATTTTCGAATTTAAAAGCAAATGAGAATTTATAACAATAGAATTGGATCACTTGGAAATACCCAAATGGGGCACAACTTATCGAAAGGTTTCTAGACACAAGATCATTGGAAATTAATCCGAAATAGAACAGTGCGTCATTGCATGAACTCCTTTTCGAAGCAGCTAGCAAAACCGTGGCTGAATAAAAACACATTATCACACAGATTTCGCCCCAATCGATAAAGTCGCGAGCACAAAACGCTTGCGGCATCCGTACGCGCATGCAAAACGCCTCAATTCGCGCGACCAGCAAACATCTGTTCGCCACTGGCCGTGCCCGTAATCAGTTCCGGTTGTAAACTCTTAATTGCTGACGGGCCGGGCAACGCCGCCTCGGAAGTGATCTCATCTGGTGACGATTTTAATTGCCTCTGTTTTGGCGTGCATTCGCTCCACTTGGCGGCGGCGGCGGCGACGGTGGCACAACAATTGGCACAAGAATGTGCCAATTGGTGCACAATGTGCGCCGCTCAACGCTCGCCTTACGGAGTCTCCGTTTTGCAACCCGAAACATACCTGGTTCGGTGTGTGCACGTTCAGCATGGTGGTGTCCAGCCCATTCCCAGGACCAGGACGACGGCGCGGTTTGATAGTTGAGCGGGCGGGGAGGTCGCTTTTTGTATGTTGTTTGGAGGTGTGGATCGCACTGGAAACTCTTTACCCTCCACTCTGTTTCTACCACTGACCGGTGGCACGGGCAGGGACACAGTCGCGGGTTGGTGTCTCCTGGGTGGGGGCAACGCACCAGCGCATCGTTACACCGGGACACACGGGAACGTTGCGAACATTTGACGGTTGATTGATGAGTTGCGTGTGCGTGTGTTGATACGGTTTACCTCTCGAGGCTTGCAAGCTGTGGGAAAAAGGGGGAGAATCGTCGCGTTAGTTACGGTTGGAGACAGGAATGCAACGCGATGTGCTAAACGCGTAGGTTTTTAACGCAAACCCGCAAGCATTAACACAACACAGCACAGCAGAAGAGGAGGAAGAAGTCCGGCTGACGGCGAAAACTCACAGACACAGCCACGCACACGACGGGCGAGGGGGAAGAGTCCTCGCTTTATCAAATTTAGTCCTGGCTAGTTGCATCAGCACACAAAAACGACGAGGAAACGAAAAAAAACACCCGTCAAAGTGCACGTCTAGGAGTGTGTGCGCGCGTGTGTGTGTGTGTGTGTGGGTGTGCGCACCCGAACGGCAGCAGCATCTGTCCCGTCCGTCCTGGCAAGGAAAATCAATAAACACACACACACACGCGCAAGTACACGAAGAAGAAAGTTTTGTAATATTACCTTTCCCAATTCCTTTAATTTATAAGGGCAAGGGAGAGGGGACAGGGGGGGGGGGGGAGCGTTTGCGAAGGACCATCTCCGAAATACCAATTGCTTTGGCATACGTCTGTATGTGAGTGTTTGCGGTTGTTAGGAGAGATTAGACTCACTTCGTTACCGTGTTTTTCTCCTATAACACACAACCTTATCGCACTCGCTTTACAAGCCCAAGTACCCACCGACTGATAGTGTCCCTGTGTGTCCTGTGTCGATGATCCTGACGTACTGTGTGATGTGTCAGATCGGTGACGTTGCAAAGGGGACCCTACGTTCCACACGGCGTGGGCAGAGTGCACTTGTGCATTTTACAACCCCTCCCCCTCCCTTCCCACCCCATCACACCCCCGTTTGAATGTGTGTGTGTATGTGTGTGTGTGTGTGTGTAGATTAATTTCCTATTTACTCTGCACGACCTTCCCACGGCGAGCGGCACACTTCGGCGATTTTTGATTGTTCACGGTGGTGTGTGGAGCAGGAAGGAGCGGGGGGAAAGGAGACAAGGATCCCATTTGTGACAGTAACAGCTTGCTGATACACACACACACACATACACACACGGTGCGCCCCGAGAAGGTGATTCGTCCTGTGCGCGCATGAGATTTTCCGAGGGTGAGCGCGTCTCGCAACTGCCCGGAGAATCCCCGTGCGGAAGGACAGCCACACAAAAAAGCTACCAGGATCTTCGGAAGAGAGTGAGCAGGAAAGAGAAAGAGTGTGTGTGTGTGAGAGAGAGAAAGAGGGAGAGCATGAGAGAGAAAGTAAAGCGCAGGGCCAGTCGCTGGTGTCGGTTGCTGGCCGGACCTATTACTAATACCCGCCGTGCCGCACACTATCCGCAAAAGGAACTATCTATTCTTCTTCTTCGTTGCTGCTGCTGCTCCTCTTCCTCCCCCAACGACTGGGCAGGGGTAATAGCCGAAAAGCTTCTTACGACTGGGCGTGTGCGTGTGCGTTCCATGACGAGGGAAACCCTATCAGGGTAAAACGCACGGTTTGCTGACCGCTCCGCTGCGAAAAATGGACCGTCTCGTAGGGTTTGACCGCCTGTGGCCGTCTCGATTGATTGTAGTTCGGTGTTTTGGGGTATTGAAAGGATTGTCGCGGGGTCTGGAGGCCACGGAACCTGAGTGTGTTTAGAAACCGAAAGTATGTCCTTTTGCATTAGCCCCTGCCACCCCGCAACGGGGTGTCGGTTTGGGTGGGTGGATTGGTAAGCACCTAGCCGGAGTAAGGACTTGCCTGGCTATTTATGACCTTTTTCGCACACAGACACACGCGTACACAGTGGAGAAGCAGGCACGCGTGCGCACACAAGCACACGCATACAGGCAGATGTGTGAAAAACGGTGACAAGGACGCGAGGCACGCAGACACACACATACGTATAGTTAGGAGGACACGGGACACAGCGCAATACAACAAAAAAAAACCGCTCCCTGCCTGCAGCAGGGATCCGTCCGCTGTAAAACGCACCTTCACCCTCGCGGGAAGCGGAATCTGACAGGAGGAAAATAAGGCTCGCGTTGGTGTGCGTTCGGTTCGGAGCAGGAATGAGGCGAAAATTTCATCAATTAGCTCGTCCTTTCTCTTCTCCGTCGCTTCCACTACCGCTCCTGCCTGCCTGTAGGTGTGCCAGCGAGGAGCTTCCCCTTGCTGGGATTACAATTTGCCAGGATACACGTACACACACACATACACATATACGCACGCATATAGGCACGAAAGCACGAAACTGTTCACGAACCGCTCACAAATTGCACTGACGGTTTTGTTGTGGCGGTGCTAATGCTTATGCTTATGCTTTCGACCCCCCCACACACTGTCTTTCGCGTCCGCACCCGCAGCCGCCTCACACAACTGTTCGTTTGTGGGTGTTGGGTGGTAGGAGGGCTTTGAGGTGGCGCACTGTGCACACTTGTGCGACCCCGCGATCCCACCCTCAGCGCAACAGTTTACCTTCACCGGAAGGAGGCCGACGAAACACTTGTGCTTTTTCACCATTTGTGTGCATTTTTCTTACCACTGGTGTGTTCGTGTATGTGTGTGTGTGTGCTTCTCTTGCCTTTGGGCTGTCTCTTAGGACGCTTTTCCTCCACCGATTGATGGGTGGGAGCGTGTGTGTGAGTGTGTGTGTGCGTGTAAGTTCGAATCAGAGTACCACCGCGCCCCGGGAAAAGCTACCACTCCTTGCCAATCCTGCCACGCGAAGCGAGAAGAAGCGCAGAACGAGGGAAGGGCACAAACACTCACGTTTTCTGCTGGCGAACACGGCCACTGCTGCCTGCTCGGCGCCTGATGACGACGAGATTCGTGAGGCTGCGAATCGCACCACTTGCGGAATCGATGCCTGCGCGTTTTCTTCCCGTCTGACGACGAAAGTGGCGAATGGCGGCTGCTGCCCTACCCACACCCTGCTGCCGTTGCTTATTGCTTCTGCGTTTCCCTTTTTGCGCTGCCACACTGGGCTGTGTTGTTTCTCTTCCCTTTTTCTCTGTCTCACTGCGGGTTCCAGTGCGTGCGTGAGGTGTCACTGCTCGCCCTGCCACCATTTGCAACTCGTGATTTGACGTTTCCAGCTCGGGCGCTGTCAGTGGGTGTTTTGGTCGCTTGTTTACGTTCCGCTGGCGTGGCGCTGCAGTGCTTTGCTGGACTGCTTCACATGTGCACAATGTTTATATTGATGCAGAACAAGCTGTAAACGCTGCAGCACAATTTTATTAGTATTCTTAATTAAAATTAAGTGCGAAACGGTTAAATTAAACGGTGTTCGTTTTGTTTTTGATCGCATTTCGCCTTTCGACCGCCCTGGCGGGGCGAAACGGTTGTCAGTCGGGGCGAAACCGTTTGAAAAATTTGTTGCTGCATTCATAAGTCAGATAAAACGTTTAGGTATCAATAAAAAGAAGTAGAGGAAGAAAGCGAGAGAAGGGAAGAGAAGGGAAGAGAGACGGACTGAAAGATATGTTACTTATATAAAGTTACAGTTTCTCTGGCTTTGTTTATTTCAGGAGCCAGAGATGTCAAAGCGATGCAAAAAACCCTCGCTCTGCGAAAAGTTAGCAAAACGCGATAGTGAGGTGATTTTCGCCACATAATCCAATCAGGTTTTAATAAAAAAGGAAATTACATTTTCTTATTGCGAGCTTATGTTTGCATGAGTTTTCCTCGCAAGTTCTGTTAGCTCTTCCTTATGCCTTCGTGCTTGAACGCATCTGTCAAACAACTCTGCGAAGCTCGAAGCACACAAAAAGCTCATTTTACCGCGTTGATCGTGGCTTGAATCGTTTCAGTAATGTTTCGTTTTTCCCGTTGTGTTTTTTGCACGATCGCTCTGAAACCATCGCTCCCAAAGTTAAGTAAAGCTAGATGGTCGCGAGCTTCACAGAGCTTCACGGCCGTAGCTTTCGCCACGTTCCCCAGCCATACCGTGCTTACGAGCGAACTCATCCACTGGAACCGGCGAGAGCTTTCGCGTGCTGCTCACGGATCGCTTACGGCATGTCCGCGCAAAGCATGCTTTCCAGCAGGGCTGGACGATGGTTTCGGTGCGTTTGGAAAGGGCCGAGCGCGAGAACACCTTCCGGGGCGCACTAGTGCGGATGCTGCCTGATGTGGAAGGCGTGTCGAGTTTGCGTCTTGCGAAACGTATTAACACAAATCAATCGAGAAACAACATGGAATGAACGTGGTTTGGAAGTGTTCATCAAGAATGTTGAAGTCTTTGAAACGTCATCTTTGAATTTTGTTTTACTCTCAAATATAAAAAAATGTAGTCAGCAGCTAAAAGAGCTAAGGGATACTAGTGGTAGTGACCGGAACAACACCTCAACAACATTTTTCTGGCCAGAGTAGCCACACGACCGAAGCGTCCAAAACGGTCCAAACGGGCGTCCACCAAAAGAGAGAGAGAGAGAGAGAAAGAGAGCAAAACACAACTCCATGAAGTTAAAGCGCACATTCAACCTTCCTTTTTGCCGTTCAAATCCGGTCAGATGGGACGGTAACATCTGTTTTAATGTTTGAATATTAAAATAAACACTTTCGAAATCCTTTTCCACGTTCCGCCCGGCTTCCGCATTCCAAGCTGGTGACGGGTGGTTGAGTCGGCAGTTCCCAAATCAGCACGGTGATTGCTGCCCGCTTTAAAAACCATCCCGAGCAGGGGATGCAAGTGTGATGGTGGTGGTGGGAGGTGGCCAACAAGTCTCGCATACACCTGCACGTCCGCCTCAAGACGGTGCGCGATTGGGCAACGCGGGCACGAGAGGCGTTGCGAGTGAAGGCAAATCTGATAACGCGCCCGAATGTGAGGTTAGGTTCGGTCGGGTTGCTGTTTGTGTGTTGCCTTTTGATGAAAAAAAAAGGAACTAGCAACGGAACGGGGATTGTGAGTCGTCCGCCCACACGTTCCTAATGAAAACATTCACCGGAAAACCCTATCATAAGTCGTCGTCGTCGTCGTCGTCATCCTACGCTCTCGGAACTCGGAAGTATTGGCAGATGAAGTGGTGATTTTCATTCGATGGTCATTTATACGGACCCTTCCTCGACCCTTTTTATGGTAATCACGCACCGTATGCGTGCGTGTGTGTGTGTATCTGTATGTGAGTACGGTTCTGACAGTAGCGCGAGGGAAAATTATTCATTTTCCCTAAAAGAGACCCAGCCCTGCCTTTCGGGCGTCCGAAAAACCCCTCCACTATTGTCGGGTTAGCCCATTAACGCACGGATTTCGGGACGAGTCTCGCTTTTATAAGAACGACCTACCGACTTCCGGGCACTTCGACACCGGCTCGGCTTCGGGAGCGGAAAAGTCATTCGGTCGCAATAATTAAGCTTTAAACAGTGTCGGGGGCCCCGAAACCCGCCTGGAAGGCGGAAAACCAACCAGGGAGCCGTGGGATCTGATTTTATCATGTTTTAAAGCGGAAAATTTGCCCCCAAAACGATAATGGCCGGCTGAGATTCTCCAGGCGCGAGTGTCGGCTGCAGTTTCGCACACGCGAACTTGAGCGGGTTTTGTTTACGCCTGTACGTTTGACGGTTCCGGGTTTTGTTGGTGTGCTGACGTGCTGCGTTTGCTACTAAACGTCACACGGGGCAGTGGGGATCATGCTCCTGCCGGCAGAGTTGACAGATTAGTAGCGTAACCAACGACTCGGATAGCTCCCAGCAGCCGCAACGTTTGTGTGAACGTAATAAAATTTTATTGTCCAATCTCGGTCGCCAGAGACACACATCACAGCACCTCCACTCGATCGATCATTATTTGAATCGCTTGTGTTTGGATTTTATGTGCTTTTACGACACGGCAGCGGTTGTTCCGCACACCACGCTCGCACGGCAGGTCGTAAACGGACGTTTGTTTCCTTCTCTCTCTCGCTCGCTCGTACGTCCTGTGGGAGCGTGGGAGCGGGGTAATATCTGCCAATTGCTATATTATCACTCAATTGACCATTAAATGTGCAGTGATGGAAGTTTAAATCATACTTGTCAAACTGACAAACTTAACCTCCCCCTTTTGCGTTCTTCTCCGTGCCCGGGATCCGGCACGGTGTTCCAATTACTTGAAACCATGGGTGGCTGCTGCTGCTGGTCTGTAGCTGCTCTGGGAGTGTTTTGTCCGGATGTCCTTGAGCGGTGTTGTCCACTGCTGTTGTTATCGTTGTTGGTATGTCCAGCCCGGAGGAGAGTAAGCACGTATCCCACGTAAGAGTCATCACTCAAATTGGCCATCGTGGAGGGATTGGAATGCGCAAGCAGCAGCGCAAAGGATAGCTGCCCAGTCCCCACTCCGCCTACGCGTATGCCTTCGCCGGGCGAGCACGTGCTCAAGCAGGGATGGCCGGACCACGACCGAAACAATGGACACAGCGCCCCGGCACGGCGGAACAAGAGAATTTCCAATCAACCCGGCTGGATTCTTTCCGACTCGCTGCCCGTACGATTGCACGGGAAATCTTAATCATTCATCCCTTTGCGCCAGCATCTCGAGACGGTGGACACACACATACAGACACACGCATAACCCCTTTTTCGGGGCTTCCCCGGTCCGGTACCCTTTCACCTTTTCGAACGACACGAGCAGGCAGGCATTAGCCGGGTGGAAAGTCCTGGGTCGCCCATCCCCGAGGTGCCTAACCTTTTCACACGGGCACTCCTGGGCCGGGTTCTGTGGGATCCCCGTGTCCGGGAGTCAGGGAGCCGAGTGTACAATCGAATTAATGAATAATTTAATTCTCGTCCTGTTCGGTTCGGCTCTTTGTTTACGTTTGAAAATGGTTGCTGACAAAACATTCGCCCCGGCGCATGTGATCCGCCGCCCGTCAAGGGTACGCTTCCGGGGTACACAGGACACACACGCACACATACGGACATCAAAAAGCGGCTTCCGAAACCCTCGGAGCCGGGAGCGGGCCGAAGATGGCGGTGTCTCTACTTAGCGCGCAACGATGACCTCTTACGAGCGCCTGCCCACTCCCGATGTACGGGGAAGCGTGTGCATTTACATCTACGATCTGCCGACCGGTTGGAAGCGGCAGTGCAAAAATACAAGCCCTGTCCGTTTTGTAGGAATTATTATAATGCATATTTATGACGAACGGGTGGCGTCGTTTGTCACTGCCGTGGGTCATGTGCGGTATCTCGGCATATCTTGGTTCTTGATTTCTTGATCCACCGTCACTGTTAGAGAGCTGTACGTGGAGTTTAAAGTGATTGGTGCAGACTTCAGCAAACTGCACCCTGAAGTAGCCCTTACTGCAAATACTCTTAATGCGTTGTTTGCGCCAACAGTTGGGCAATGAGGATGTTAGGATCTGATCTAACTGCTACTACCATAAGCTAGAGATAAAATAAATTCTATGAGTCTAAGTTCAGCCATAGATTGATTGAAACGTTAACTTTGAGCTGCTGGAAAATTGGTCCTTCGAACCGGATATTGACCAGTGTAGTAAAGTATTGCATACATTTAGGCGCAGTGGAATTGCATACTTTCAGGGTGATGAAGTAAATCTGTGTATAGATGTGTCTTTACCGCTTTGTTTTAACCCTTTGCACTCGAGCCGAGGAGACCTGGAAGATCTTGATTAGTTGTTTGATGCGTGTTGCATACTTTACGGCTCATACGGTACAAATGATCGCAATAGTATGCAATCCGCGAACCTAATTCAGCTTCATCACAGCTATTATAGTCGGTTTCGATAATAAAATAAATAACACATTTTTTATTATGACAGTTAATGCTGTATCGCACATTACACCTACCGGCAGACAACCCAACGGAGACGGTGATGTGAAAACAACATTGATAAACATCTATTTTGCGCCATTTTATCAATTCCAATCACGCCTCGCTTCCGCAGAGTGAAGGAAGGAGCAAAACAGCCACATTCGCGTCCGAGTCCAATTATCGGGGGCTTTTTTTCTGTTGTTGCTCCTCCCAAAAACCTTCTTAAACGCGCGGCTTAAACGCCCCCTCCCCCCACCCCCCCTTCCCGTGCCGTCATCGGCCGTTGGCTGCGAAAATCACTTGATTGATTGTAATCAATTTGCCGAAGTCCCATTTTTCACCACGCCCCGGGCTGCTGCCCCGGGGGGGACTTATGCAAAATAATTGCACAATCGCTCACCGCCCATTCGCGCATTCTCCACCTGCAGTTCGATTCCGTGTTGCCAATTTATTTTCTCGCCTTCCCACCCGCCCGTCCCGGGAGTCGCCAAATTCCCCACGTCCCAATCACGTCGCCGGCGCAATATTGGCACGCGGGGTGTTCCGGTTCGCGGCGGTGCGAAATTATGGGCTCATCTTTTCGCAATCTCGTACCGTGGCAGGAGCGCGCTCCCGAGTGGGAAGAAATTAGGAAAAAAATGGTGTAAACACACAGACACGATCCGCGAAAAACAATCCGCGCTGACGCGACACTGACAAATTGATAAGCATTTTTCTCGCCGAAGGTTCGCGAGGGGTTGATGAGATTTTGCTGCTGTTGTTGTTGTGTGTTTTGCAGCCACCGGTGCCGGATTGATGCTCGGACCGCATTGAACGTTCAATCTGCGAACAAGACTCGCGGCAGAGCGGCGATAAAGCGCGGAAGCGGTGAAACCTTCACCTGCCGAACGAACCGATTCATCAAACGGGAGATAACAGCAAAGGATGACGGCAGGCGGAGCGAGAGAAACACGCCACATCTCAATCAGCGCACGGCGGAGAGCGATCTGGCACAAACATTAGCATCACCACACCCCTCCCGGGACTGTCAAGTGAAGCGGCTGTCACAATCAGCGTTTGACAGTTAGTGGTACAAACACTTTTTTGTTGTTCTACTTTCTTCATCGAGCTTCACACGGAATTACATTAGCCAAACCCTCGCACGATCGAACCATTCGCACGAATTTGCATAGGCGGCAGGCATATGGAGCACAATTAAATCACCGGATGCCCTGCCGCGGGTGTTCTTTTCACACTGCACACTTAAAATGCACGAAAGCGATGACATTTGTGGTATCAAAACATGGCGTTGTTGGTGTTTTTGCTTTGGGCAGTGGCACCTTCAGATGTACGGAGCTTCTGAGCGATAGGGCTCCCTCATACCTTCCGTACTATTTCTTCCAGAACGGATGGTACGGTTTGGACGCGATTTTGAAGCTAATTTCGAAGGGAAACCGATGTGTGTCTGGGACGCACTTGTTCGCACTCGCTGACGGGTGCAGGCCGGCGCTCGAGCTCGGCTTTGATCTAGTCGAACATAGGTTTGCAATTTGCTCACAGGCTGTGCACGCGCCCCGCTCGGTTGTGCCCCGTGCGCTGGATTAGGCCCCCGAACCCTAACAGGGACGTACGCACTTTTGCTTGCCCCGGTACGTGGTTTCCCGTGTTGCGGTTCTTCGAGGTTAGGTTTGGAGATGGACACTGCTTAGCGCACACGACTGCTGCGGCGATAGCTTGCGAGCGAGATAAGCGTTTTCGGTTTTTTGCTTGTTCCTGCTAACCATTTCGCTCAAGACGATCTAATAGTTTACTACGGGTTCTGTCTCGGTGGCTGTAGCCTGCTCCTCCTGCTCCGCAGGCTCCCCGAGCGTAGAGGAAAGCGAGTAAAAACCACTTGTGCCCCTCACATCAAACCCCGTTGTGAGATTTTATTAAAATGTACATCCAATCCCCTTCCCGAGCGCCGACGGTAACCCTTTTTAAATACGTCAAACCAGCGCGGCCGGCCTGTCGGGCTGGCAGGTTTACCTTCCAGGCTTGCGATAAGAACCTGAAAACCCCGGGCGTGGATATGGAGCGGGGCCAGCCGTGCCATCGAAAGTGACCGCTTTTTTGCTGCTTCCGACAGCAAAATACACACACACACACACACACACACACACACACACACACACAGCAACAACAAAAAATGGACTGAACATAGTTGTTTACGATGTAGGAGGGCCCGGTTCCGCAGCAGCATCCAAATGAGGGTTGCGCAATGTGTTACTGTGCTGTGTGCGTTGCGGGCGGAATTTCTGGAATGTCCTGCCGGAAGTGGCGTCTTTTTTTCCGGGTTTGTGTACGGATCCTGACATTGACCCAGCAGTGGTGGACTGTTGACACAGCGTCCGTGACTTTTGCGAGCCTGGCATCCCCTTTCGAGAACGGCTGAAAGAGTCGATGCTCGGGAAGTACACCGGCAGGTGTCGCGCGTGATAGCTTGACGCACGAGCTACGCATATCGGCCGGCAGTACGAGTTGCATACTTTTCAGGCGGAAAAATGAGCCCAGGTGTACGCATCATCCAATGGAAATGGTTGACGTCAAACCAATGCGTTCAATGTTTTTCGAACATCTGATCGAATCTCTCACGAACCAACGTTGCTGACGTCACAGCGTCGGCGGCGTACGTCACGAGAGCAAGACGTTGTTCGCCGGTGCAAATGGCCAAACCGTAATTACCACCTTCACGCACCGAAGTCGTTCGGAACGAGCGTCCCACACCGTAAAAGAAAACGGGGGAAAAAAACTCCGTCTCCATTATTAAATCGTGCCGGTTAAAATGGAGTAACGAGGGCGATTATCGGTGCGCCTATTTCTGCTCCTGAATAAGTAATATCTCACACACCCACGGTGCATTGCGGTATGCCCAACACATCAGGAGTTTCGGTTTTACGACACATATCATTACTGCGGCGAGGACAGAAGGAACGTAGAAAAAAATAGAGACGCAATGCATGGAACATGCTCCATCAAGTAAAACCTCCAGCCAGTTAGACGTTTCTCGAGTGGCGGCAGCTAATTTTGCGGTTTTCTCCATAAAGAAATCCTCCCACGGTGAATTATTAATCATTTCTCTGTCTCTCTGTGTGTGCGTTTCCACCGGTGACAGCAACGCGACTAGGGCGATTGCGGTATGAATTGTGTTTGTTTTTGTTCGTCCCGTACCTTCGTGGCATCAGATCTTATTAACCTCGAGCTGTTCGTTGTCTGCCGCGGAGGCGAACCAGAAGGGGGCTATACAATCGAACAAGTAGCTCGCGTCTCGGGTTCTCACACACAACAACACAGCAAAAAAAAACAACAACAACTGGCACATCCATGAAATATGACGTTTCATTAATGGTAAAGCCAAATGTCAGCGGCGCACCGTCAGCGGCACAGACAGCGGAACAACAACAGCAACGGCAGCAACGGAAGCAACAGCAGGTAGTAAAAAAAAAGGAGGGGGATGAGAAACCCTGTAAAATTGACATAACAATGAACGAGTAAATATGGTTTCCGCTCGCCGCTCGTCCCGCTCGCCCCGCACGTCGCCGGTGGCGGTGTGAGTGTGCGATTAGTGTGGATGCGCGTGACAGGGAGAGGCTCCGGCTGACGGAAGGCATCCAAATGACCGAGCGCTTTCGGTTTGTGCTATTTTTTTACCCCCCCTTCTCCGTTGTGTTGCTTCCGTGTGTGTGTGTGTGTTTCGGTGCTGCCGGTATGGGCCGCGGTTTATACGCGTTTTGGTCCTTCGAGCCGGATCCCTCCACCTGTGCATGAAGATATTCCTAATGATGGGTTTGTTTCCGCGTGCCTTCACGTACTTCGGTAGGCTGTTTCTTTTTTTTTGTTGTTCTCTTTCTCTCTCACGTAGCAATCTTTGTCGGAAATTTTCATTTTTATGTTCGCGCGCTCGCGTGCGTGCGTGTGTGTGTGTGTGCGCTCCCTTGGGAGAGACCGCACCGCTTGGAAGAATGAATGTCGATAATGGTGATGGTAATGTTGTTTGATGTTTTTGCAAATAATAATGCGCACAATTTTCCGCCACATAGAAATTCATCAGCGTTGATGCGTTGTTGTTTGATGCGGTGTGTGTTTTTTTGTGTTATTGTGTTTTTGTTTGTTGCTGTGTGCCCTGGTCCCCTCCGGCAGAATGCACGCCGTTTGATGCTGTCAAACTGCAGCAAGTGTGTGAGATAAACCAACGATTTAACGCTCCATTTGATGCTCGTTAGATGGTGGAATGATCGGATCAGCATACGCTGAACTAAACGCACTCATCCTATCGGAACGAACAGTGTTCCGCTAAGCGTCAAATTCCTAACCTTGTGTAGCAAATAAATTGCCAATAACGCTTGTGTTTCATCTCTAGCTGTCGGATCATTCACTAGAAACACTGAATCCTGTCGGAACGAACAGTATCTGGACCTACCACTAGCGAAACGTCACCTTCTTGACCTTGTGTAGCTAACAAATCGCCAATAAATTGCACCAATTGAATCCCTCCCGTAGAGCCGAATCTTTATTAAATACACCGCCCACGCGTTTGCATACATTCAGGCGCACACGGCCGTTCCGCGGCTACCCCGCTGCTATCCCCGCCCGTCAGATCGTGCCGCGTATGGTTATCATAAATTTGCATCAAAATCACTTTATTACGCACTTTACCGTCATCAGCGCCACTAAATCAATTGCGGCACGGTCGGGCTCCTGCGGTTTTCGCGGGAAAACAAAAGAAAAGAAAGAAGAAACGTACCCCATGAAGCGCGACCCGTACACGCCGGGGCGCGTGCGAAGGTTTCGCTTTGATTGCACGGTGTTAGGTGTTTTGTTTACGGGCTATAATTTGATTTTATTTACACACTCGCGCTCGCGCGCGCGCCATGTGATGCTTCATACGAGGCACTCTTCCCCCCCTGCCTAATATGATGAGATTGCATGCGGAAGCGTGGAAAGCAAGGGGGGTGAAAACCGGGAAAAGATTGTTTTGCATGCGATGAAATGTGGGCAAATCTTTTTATAATGTTCGTGCACTTACGCGCGGTAGAGGAGGCTAAATCGCATTTACTGCTGCTGATGATAACTCGATAGCTTCGGCTGATGTGTGCGCCTGTCGGGTAGGCAATCAGTGCGAAGTTGAAGCGCTTATACACCGTTAAGGAAGTGTGTGCGGAGTGCAGGTTGCATAACCTTCGAGCGTGTATTGGCTTCATCAGCCCGAAAGTATGCAATCCACACGATGAGCGTCTATTTAGAACAACACTAGTCGACCCAGTCGGGTTTTTTTCGCTTCTGGAATCTGTGCATCGCATTGCCTAACTATAGGCGATAACATATACACTCCGTAACATTTTTTGAGAATACAACCAAAACTTTAAGAGATAGATGGCAATATACGTCTGTTTGATGTTTTTTTTGTTGATCAAAAGAGGGTGTTGGCATATTTTTTATACATTCTGTCACATTTCTTAAGTATGTTAAGCTCCCTGGTACATGGATTCGTTTGTTTTTCGATTTTTAAGACGCATTTCAAACGACTAAAATCGCAAAAAGCCATTTTCCGGCAACTTTGGGTACGTTTGTATGTAGCGTTGCAAGTGTTGAATGTCGGATATAAATAAAGAATTTCGTACACTTCGATTTTTTGTATTTTTGTACCTATAAGGGTTATGTTACAGGGCGTATAGGTTATGTTACAGGGAGCGATTTTGACGGTGGTGAAAATTTGTAATAATGTGTATAAAAATGTGAAAAAACCATTAACAGACGTATATTGTTCTTATCTACAACTTAAAACAAAATCATTTTCATCTATCGCTTCAAGTTTTCGTTATATTCTCAAAAAACAGGTGAGCGTATAGTTATGTAGCGAAGTGTACTTCCTAGAAGAAAATATGTTTTAAATTTACAAATAAAGCGTCAATGAAGCATTAGGGAAGCGTTGGTTGAATTCAACTTGCATACTTTTTTGGCGCAAATTTAAAATATCAGCCCGAAGGTATGCAATGCGTACGGAAATCGTTTCTTCAACTCATTATTTGCACAATCTTAACATGCGAATGTGCTCCTGCCCGCCTGCAGCCATACGCTCAAGTGCTGCCGTGCTGCTCAATGTCCCGAGCCGCACTCCAAAACCCGAACTCCCCAATCACTTCCCCGGGGCGGACGATAAAGCCTATCAATCTCCGTACCGGCCGACCGACTCGCGCACCGTATTATTGGCCAATTTTGTAAACAATAACCCCGCCGCGGCATCGATGTACCGGCACACGTGCTGGGCGATATCTCGCCCACTGTTTGACAAGCCACCAGTGGCGTCTCAATCCCGCGCCGAACCCTGGGCGACGCGGACGGGGCCAATAAATCACAACCGCATCATGATGCCGGGACCGCCGGGAGTCACGCTCTAACTCGTTCGTCACGGCGCCCTTCCCCGATGCCGACGCAAAACCGCCTGCGGTGGCACAACACATGACGGTGGTACGGCTCGCGTGAGGGGGAGCGCGTACAAAAACTCATTCATTTTCGTTTGCGGATGCAAACAAGCCGCAGACGTCGCCTCCAGCGGTTTGCGCGAGGTACGGGTGCGCGCGGTTTTTTGACAGACTGGCCCCACATCCGTCAATCATGCATCGATATGGCCGCGTTGGCGTGGAGCGAACCAGGGAGAGTGTATACGAACGATACCCGTGGTTTGCCGCGCGCGGAGTCACTCGTCCCCGGTGTCGTCGACGGCAGGTCTTCTGATCTGCTGCCGAAGTTCGATGCGCTGCTGCCCTGTTAACCCCTTCGCGCGCGCGAACGTCGAACCGACGGCGAATGATGTATGGTGATAGCCTATGGGCGCCCGGAGCGCCGTGTACGCCTCTGCCGTGTCTTTTTCACGAATTGATCGATCGCCCGCGTGGAGGGAGGTCGGGCCGGGCGAAACAACAACAAAAAAAATCCGTGAAAACTCTCACCCTGCCGTGGCTAATCACCGTGGCACTTCACTGCTCTGTCATCGTTTGCGAAGTTCTGCGCCGGGTGGGTAGCGGCCGATAAGGTAGGCGAGAGGCTGATCAACCTGGGCGGCGGTAGGGACAATATTGAACAGCTAGTGCGATACATCTCTGCTCCTTGTGTGGATACGGACACCATGGCGACTGTGGCACCATTGGAGCTACACACCGGAAGAGCAAATTGATGTTGTGACATTAAGTGTCCGGAAGAATGGAGCACGTTTGTTTATGTATTAATTACTAGTCGTTTATTATTCCTCCACGTACGGACTCCTCGGAACATCAGAGACTCTATTTGGTCAGGAGATAATCCATTATTGTCTCCTCCTCTATTATGACTCCTACTCTATTATAGCTGAGGGCTAGCAGGCTAGTTTCTGTTAGAAGACATGAGGGACCTAAGACATTGTAAGTTTGGAATGTTTCCATAAGTATGACATCCATATACCTCCTATAACATTAGAGACGCTGTTTGGTCAGGATCATCCGGAGTCATTATTGTATCATGACTCCTACTCTATTATAGCTGAGGGACTTGAGGGACCTAAGACATTGTAAGTTTGGAAAGTTTCCATAAGTACGATATCCATATATCTCCTATAACATCAGAGACACTATTCGGCCAGGATCATCCGAAGTCATTATTGTACTCTATTATAGCTGAGGTCTAGCAGGCTAGTTTCCGCAAGAAGACTTGAGGGACCTAAGACATTGTAAGTTTGGAATGTTTCCATAAGTATGACATCCATATACCTCCTATAACATCAGAGACGCTGTTTGGTCAGGATCATCCCGAGTCATTATTGTATCATGACTCCTACTCTATTATAGCTGAGGGACTTGAGGGACCTAAGACATTGTAAGTTTTGAATGTTTCCATAAGCGCGATATCCAGATATCTCCTATAACATCAGAAACTCTGTTTGGTCAGGATCATCCCGAGTCATTATTGTATCATGACTCCTACTCTATTATAGTTGAGGGACTTTAGGGATCTAAGACATTGTAAGTTTGGAATGTTTCCATAAGTACGATATCCATATATCTCCTATAACATCAGAGACGCTATTTGGCCAGGATCATCTGGAGTCATTATTGTACTCTATTATAGCTGAGGGTTAGCAGTAAAGTTTCTGCAAGAAGGGTTGAGGGACCTAAGACATTGTACATATGTTTTAAAAGTTTCCATAAGTATAACATCCATATATGAACCTTCTATAACATTAGAGACGCTGTTTAGTCAGGATCATCTGGAATCATTGTTGTATCATGGCTCCTGCTCTATTATAGCTGAGGTCTAGCAAGCTAGTTTCTGTAAGAAGACATGAAGGACCTAAGACATTGTAAGTTTTGAATGTTTCCATAAGCGCGATATCCAGATATCTCCTATAACATCAGAAACGCTGTTTGGTTTTGAATGTTTCCATAAGTATGACATTCATATACCCCCTATAACATCAGAGACACTATTTGGCCAGGATCATCCGAAGTCATTATTGTACTCTATTAAAGCTGAGGTCTAGCAGGCTAGTTTCCGCAAGAAGACTTGAGGGACCTACGACATTGTAAGTTTGGAATGTTTCCATAAGCACGATATCCACATATCGCCTATCTTACACTGCTCGTGTACCAATCCCGGCATCAGATCCTGTTTGCCGGCGTGTCCTACAAAGATCCCAATTTGTAGCAATACCGAGCAGTACCGAATGCCAGCCCATCCATTTATCAATAACGACACGAAATGAAATAAACACCTCTCGCGCACCAGCTCCGTGATTCAGTTACGGCAGTTGGTGGCTAAAATTTATGACCGCCCGAGTCCCCGTTCCCAGCTCAGGGCAAACGAGTTAGCGAAGTATCGGGGTTTCGAAAAGCTCGACGCGGACCCATAAAAACAACTGCCTGCGATACTGCCCCGGCGCACGCACACGCCCGCTGCACCCGGGCGAGGTCAGCGAGGTAATTGCTTTAAATGCCAATAAAGCGTATCGATTACGCAGGAGCAGGAGCCTTGTTTCAACTGATTTATTTTCGTCAGTTTCTATCGTCGAGTAGCGGCGGCGGAGTGCGGAGCGTGCCAGAGGGAGTGGAGAGGAATCAAATCTCTAGCGCATGGTGGTGGTTGTGGAGCAATTGTGGGACACAAACACACAGCCAAAAAAAAGGCGAACGGAGAGCCGAGATGTTGAGCGATATTAGGTCGCATCTTCTGTCTTATCAAGCAATCGTCTATAATCACATCACGTGCCGTAGGGCGATGGATTGCCCGGACGATAGGAGTTTAACCGGGTGCTGCTGCAAGGTTGCCGATGTGAAGGTATTAGCTTGTCACGCCGAGTGCCTTCCTACGCCGAGCGCTTTAATATCTCGAGGGGGAAATTATACGAAGATTTAGTAGCTGCGGATATTGGCTGACAGATAGACCGGCGAAGACGCGCGGTGCAGTGTGTTTGCAGAACATGGATTTGTCGTTAGAACGGGGTTGGCTACCTGTCCACCGGGTTGTAGACGGGCGCTTACCTGGTCCTTACTTCTTTTCTCTCGCCAATCGCGGGATGTTGGCCCGATGATCAGCTACCCCCGGGGACACTATCGCAGCCGACTACCTTGTTTTGGCCGACTACGCTACCGTCCGTACTTCTCCAACGCCGGTGCGGCCTGCTTGAACTCATAATCCCATTCGCACTTCGCCCCAATTCCGGCGGGCTCGACTCTGGCTCCTCCAACATCCTTAACTGGTTTGCGAATGGGTGCGGAGTTCGGCACCGACGGAAATAATCGAAACGGTTCCCCGGGGAGCAATTCTGCCAGAGGAGGAAGGCGACCGAAAGGCGAAAGAATGCTCAATTCCTGTCCGCATCCCACTCCAGCTCGCAAAGAAATAATGGTGACCTCCTCAGGACTACAGCGAACGACACGGCTCTCTGATGGATGATCCCGCCGCGGGAATTCGAGCACAGCGGACGGGGACGGATTCATTTTTATCTGCCGAACCCTCCGAACTCCGCGGACATCGATTTAAACTCACGCACGGGGCGCCCGTTCCAGCAGGAATGACGCTAATGACTAGCCTCTACGGTGACCAAAATCGAATCTATCGCATTAATTCCCTTCCGCAAAAGCAAAAAGTAATACTGACTGCTGTGTACACTTTACGAATCGAAAAAAAGGAAAAAAAGAACCGAAAATCTCCGTTCCAAGTCCCGAGACTTACAGTGCTCCTTCAGACATTCATCAAAAAACCATTTCAAGCCACCACCTGCTGCTGCTGCTGCTGCTGCTACGTTCCGTCTTTTAACCTTACGGGCGCGCAGGCAGTAGATAAACAGATGTGTTTTTGAAGATTTCCCGAAAATCAATCCCCTCGCTACGATTGCTTCGCATCCACCCACACCTCGAGCACGGTTCGCGATTTGTGTGCCAGGCTGCGACCGAGGGTTGCGGGCATAAACTTTCAATAAAAGTACACTCCGTCACCGATCATCGGCATTAGGGCCGTTGTTTACTGCTTTATTTAGTTCGGTATCGAGCTGTTTTTTTCTCCCTCTCTCTCTCTCTCTCTCTCTCTCACACTCTCTCGACTTGCATCTTCCTGTTCGCTCCGTTTGTTTGCTACTTTCAGCTCCACGCAGACGGTGTGCCGCGATAAGCCGGGCCCGACCGATGTCCTTCGGTCAGCCACTCGAAAACACGACCAATACGACGAACGAGAGGAGTGGGCCGGGAAGATCCGCAAAATTGCTCGTTTGCGCTGCTCGGGGCACACCGCCGCGTACCAACGTGTTTGGCAGTGCAGTGGTTGCAGGAATGTCCGTCATAAAATTATTCGGATTCCGATAAAATTTCATACTCGTTCCGGTTCGAAGGACCGAAAGTGATCTCTCCGCTTTGTCCGCCAAATGGTTCGGAACGTGCGGTGACGGCGTCCTTACGGTAGCTGTTGTTGGAAACGTCAAATTCTTTCCACCTTCTAAGGGAAGAATTTTTTTCCCGTCATTTTTATGTGTGTGTATATTTTTTGTCTCCTCCCTGCACAGCCTACATTCAGGCGCTGAGGCGCTCATCGCAGTGGGATTTTTTTCTCGCTCTCCTTTCGATGCGCTACACATTTTTATCGCTTGTAAGTAACTCCATCACACGGTCGACGGAAGGGACCGGCACTGGACATGCCGTTTTGACTGATTGTTTCCTGCGAAACCGCAACCGCACTGAAACCGATGACCGGCGGACCTGGTGCCTTGATGTAATCATTTTCCTCCCCCCGAACCGAACCCGCGCAGGGGTCATCGGTTCGGTCGATAAATAAAAATTTCCGGAACCTTTCCGACTCGACACTCGACTCGGGCCACTTGAACCGACGGAGGCGGGTATGTAGATAGACTGGAAGGAAGAAATCACACCCGCCGTGGCATGCAGGAAAGTAGGGCGGGAAGTTATTTTCGAGTGAGTTTCGCCAACCTTCGCGGGTGGAGGGAAGCGCTCGAGTGTGTCGAGAGGGATGCCGCTTAAGAATTATCCTCCCGGCTGGGAGTTTTGCAGTGCGGGGCATCATTATAACTATTGCGAAGGTGTGCTTGGGTGCTGAAGTGACGATGCCTTCGCTCCGACGGTGGACTACAGCATAGTCATTCCGGCCGGTGCTACCAGTGTGGATAGGATCTAGAGAGACGCTCGGAATGGGATAGGTTATGGTGATGAGTAATGCGTAGCACGATTCTTATCAAGCACGAAGTACGGAACGGAAGAAGTGGGCAAGAAACTACACATTTGACAGATAGGGTTTAGTATACAGCCAAGTTTTTGCTTCCAACATTGACAGATCTCGTTTGTAATCAATAAAGTGAAACCAGTTCCGATTGTGAAAGTTGTTACGAATACAACATCCAAGTAGCAGATATAAGCTATGCATGTTGTTCATGCTCATTTGACAGATTTAGTGAACGTAGCGAACCTATACGACCGCCTTCATACATGTTTGTTTTAAAGGTAGTTTAGTTGTTTTTTTTTTAATTTCTTGGAATGGTGGCTGAGCGTGAGATATAAGATCTTCCTGGCTCTTCCCGCAGAGTTTATAGATGAGGTCTACTATTGAGTTCAACCTACTATTTCAAGCAATATAAATACAGCCAATGTACAGCCAAGTTTTAGCTTCCAACGTTGACAGATCTCGTTTGTAATCAATAAAGTGAAACCAGTTCCGATTGTGAAAGTTGTTACGAATACATCATCCAAGTAGCAGATATAAGCTATATAAGCTCGTTTCACAGATTTAGTGATAGTAGTAGGACCAATATGACCGCTTAAAGACATGTTTGTTCTAGAGGTAGTGCAGTCTTTATTGAATTTTATTGGAAAAGTAGCTGAGCGTGAGATATTAGATCTTCCTGGTTCTTCCCACAGATTTTACAGATTTGGTCTACTATTGAATTCAACCTACTTATTCAAGCAATATCGAAACTCCAAAGGAAGCAGTATAGACAGTATACTATCAAAGTAGATGGTTACAGTTCTTCAAGGCTGTTCGCTCTGCGTTCATTTGACACTTGCAAGCACGTGACAGTTCGTGCTCAGGAACATCATTTATCTTCACCATACTCTGACGTCAGTAACCATCGATTAAATCTTCCCGATCCTGTGCTCGAATGCGCCATGAAAAGAAACTACTGTGGCTGCACACACCGGCCAGGGGAAGAAGACGAACGAAAGAAAAAAACTTGGTCACGTGTGCTCTCCTCGTCGAAGCGGGCGCGATGCACTGCATCCGAGCATCGAGCGCGTGGTTGTTCGAGACAACCCTACGGTCGTTACTTTTTTTCTTTCCTTCTTTCCCCGGGATATTTATCCACTCCAAACCGGAGGGTTCGGCACCGTGGCCGCACGGTGTGTCCCGGATGACCCGGATTACATAAATGTTTATGATGCTAATATGTTATTTTATTGTATTTTAATAGATACCGTGATTTCGCTTCCTCTCCCGGGGTCCGAGCCGCGTCCGAGACGATTGGAACTTACTGCCGCACGGCTCATTTCCCGAACCGCTCGCCGCCGTCCACGGGAGCGGCCGGAATCGGAAAAGCACTTCGAGCTTTGATTGGATTTATTTGGCCGGGCATCCGGTCGCACGGCGCTGGCGCTGATGTGTCGGTCGTCGTAAATCTCTGACACCTTCTTCCAGCGCTCGGGGAATGTCGTGTTTTTGCTGCTGTTGTTGTTGTTGTTGTTGATGTGTTTGTTGGAATCGGGGAGGGCGGAAATTGTTGCGTTGCTTGGTGGCACGTGATGATATCCGGTGCGATGCGATGTTGGATGGGGGAGCTCTTTTTTAAGGTTAGGAATAGAAGCCTTTTTGAACGCGGCTGTTTCTATCTGCTCGCAACGAGAACTTGAGTCGTTGACACGGCCGTCTGGCAGTCAATGTCAATAATATCGGGATCCTTCCACGTAGTTGTTGATACAGCTCACTCCAGCGCACTCGTTCTCATTATTTTCCCGCACTGGCTCCTCTCTCCGTGCATCAAAAATGCATCACCACCGTGGGGAGAACGTGTCGCACCAACGTGTGGCTGATCAGCCCGGCTCGTTAGACTGCCACCAGACATTCGCCGGAGCCGCCGGACTACGGTGAACAGGCTGTCCCCGCATGCAGGAGTTTAAATAGGATTTTGGAAGCACACCCACACACGTACAGCTAAAACGTTTTTAGCACACCGGGATCGGGGTCGTGTTCCGGATACCTCTGCAGCAGCTAGCTGCATACCAATCCGGCGCCCTTTTTAAACCGAGCGTTGTCCTCTCTTGTCCCTCCCCTTAGCTGGATCTAGTAGGGTGGATCTACTCGTCGACAGCAGCAGCAGCAGCACCGGGTCGCAAGATGGCAAAGTTTTAATGATCATTATGATATTTTTCCAAAATAATATTTTTCGGTAATTGGAAAATTTAATTGTTCTCACGTTGTCATCGGTCCTGTGCGAGCCGTCGTTCGAAGGAGGAGGGCCGTGTTTTGCCGAGCAGAAGGGGAACGGCGCTCTCCAGGCGGCCGTGCTTGCATACGTTGCAGGCGTAGGCCGACGGTGTTCGATACGGTTCGCTTGCTTTGAAAGCGCGCTCGTCCTTTTCAGGCTCTGGTGCTGTCACACACTGTGGCGGTTTCCGACAGGCGAGTGAGTACAATAGCGCGACACGATGGATGCGCGCGACAATGCCACCCGCTGCGAATTGCATGCTTTGTCGCGCAACATTATAGATTGCGCCTCAAAAGTATGCACCACACCGGAACACACCTTCCATTCCGTCGGGCGCGTGCAACAGGCCGGTGTTTGGCGTTCGGAATCCTCAATAGTCGGCCCGGGCCCGGCCACCAAATGAAGCACCCGCCTCGTAATGCACTTTTAATGTCTTTCGCTGTCGGTTTTTTATGCCGATTTCGGTTTTGATTTGAGGTGGGGTTTGTTCCGCTTTAATGGCGTCGCCGGGCTGCAAAGGGCTGCCCGTCTTGTTTGTGTTCCTTTCCGATGGGTTCGGCTGTGATGGTGTACCCGTAAATAGCTCATTTCGCCACTTTTGGAAGAAGTTAACGACACCGGAACGAGCGCATCTCATTAGAATTGTTGTTTAGACACACACACACACACACACACACACACACACACACACACACACACACACACACACACACACACACACACACCATCGGAGATTGGTGAATGGTTACAGATTGTCATGTAGCGATCGTAAAACTCGCTTTCCGACTGGCTGCTGCGAGCGAAATGTGCTTTCCATGCTAACATCACACCGGGGGTTTTTGTGCGGGTTTGTTTTGCGGCAATGAAAGGTGCCTCCCGCGGGAGTAATGATTATTTCTAATGGACTTTCGAAACGAGGTAATAACTTATTTTGGGGCCGTTTAACGACGCAACCGGTCACCGGAGCTGACCGCGCGGTGGAACAGTGTGCGGCGCTGGCAACGACCACCGGTCACTCACACTTGACAGCTGTCACCGAGCGGGGGATACACTACAGGCACGCATACACACCGTCGGAGCCGTAAAATATGACGCGATATAAATTCATGTCCGTCCAATAAAAGCCGTACCGGGTTTGCTGCGTTACGACTCCCCGAATCAGGCAGCTCCATCTTGCGCGGGCGCGTCGCAAACTTACGGGCGAAACTTATGCAAATGTGCACCGAATCGAAACCAGCAAACCGCACCGGAGCGAAAGGGACCACGGTGCACGGCGTGTTATTCCAGACACGTTCATTGCGCGTTTTATTTCATTACCAAGTGGGACTGGGGGACCTCACATACACCCGCCAGAGGGCCGGATGGTGCGTCTTCCCGTGCCCCGGGAGATGAAAGGGAAAGGAGTTCTGGGAAAGAAGTTTTTTTTGGATTTCGTGTGTGTGTGTGTGAGTATTATTATGATGAGGCAAGCCTGTATTAGCATAGAGCGCCGCAAAAGCCTGCACAGGAGCGGCATAAATGAAGTGGAAGCCGTGGTATCGCGAGCAGAAGCGCAAGGAGGTGTCCCACGCCTAGCGATTCTGCACTGGCGAGCAGAGATTCTGCTGTTTTTTGCTGCTCCCAGTGTCCAGAGACGGTCTCCCACCGACCCAGTGAGCTGTCGTGGTTCGGAGTTCAGATCTAAACGATTCGGTCTCCTCTCCTTAATCCGGTGGTTAGGGTGTAGGAGGGAGAGCGAGAGAGAGGGGGGTTCGCAGCTACAGTTGGAATGCCAAAACTTTCAATCCATAAAAATCCATAAATTTAACACCGAAATAGAATTGTAATCCTCTCGGCAGCACCGTCTCGAGCGCTCACCCATACACACACGCCGTGTGAGCTGGGTTTTCTGTTTTTTTTTTTGTGGGACAGGGGAGTGCTTTTTTTCTTCTTCCTCTGGTTCTCCTCCTGGCTGTGCCAATCGGCAAACAAAACACAATGGCATTTTGATGTTTGTGGGAAGCGTAAGACGAGCGAGCAGGAGGAGGAGGAGAGAGAGATTGTCTTCTTCGGGTAGATGGCTTTTTTTTTGCTTGCTGCGAGAGTATACTATCGTTTGGATATTGCCTTTACAGACTGCTGCTGCTGCTGCTGCTTGTTGTTCAGGAGTGGTGATTTATTTCGGTGGCCGAGCAATGTAGGCGACATCGTGGGGTGGAGAGCAGCAAACCAAAAAAAAAAACCCCTCCACCAGGAGCAAATCGAAGAAATGAAGAAAAAGTGACTTCGTTTGTGTACGGGAAGTAGTCGGAGTGCAGTGTTTGCGTGCGAGTGCACCGGGCTAGTGGGCTCCTGGAGTAGGTGGGGAAAATTAAAATTAAATTGCCACTGGAAACGGCTCGACGTGCGGGCCAACCACAGCCTTATGTCGATCGGAGTTTTTTCTTCTTCCCCCCCTGCTCACCGATTTATGCCCCGCTCGCAACAGACGGTGCGCTGTGAACGTGACGGCCGACGCGACCCTGCTTAGTGTCCTGCTGGGATATACGCCTTGCAGGTATGCAATCCGAAGCGTTGCGGCATTTTTGTCACGAAAGCTGAGCGGATTGCAGATGATTCAGGCGAACTTGGTCAGCTGCGCCCTAAGGTATGCAATACGAAAATGATTATGAAGAATGAAATGTGAATAATGCGCTAGTAAAGTGTGTTGTTGTTTGATATATTAAAGAGGCTTTGAGCCAGTGGCTGCTCTCGCCTCTTAGCAAAGTGTGTGTCGTGTGAAACGTGTAGTTTTGGGCTGATGAAACAAAGTTTGTGCGACCAATGAGTCTAGTAATGTGTCTTGGATGTCGAAGAAAAAATCTTGAACAAAATCAGCCTATTATGCGTTATCTGTACAATCCGTATTATACTGGAGCTCCGTCTGACTCTGGAGGTATTGTCTGGTGGGAACCTAGGTAGTTTTTTTTATTTAATTTTCATCTCTTCGTACCATCTTTGCAATGTTCCAGCTTATTATGGAGGATTGGGATATGGACAACTGACCACTAGAGCTATTAAAGCTATGAGGTAATGCTCTTTTCAAAACTCTTTGCACAATATACATAATCACAATATGCAATATGGATTGCGACATTAATAATACGTTATTTTGGTACCACATCTTGAATGGTTATGGACCTACCATTTATTTCAATATATCCGTAGCAATCATCCTCATCCTCATCAATAAGAACTAAATGGAATTTTGTCTATGTAGATGACTTTAAAGGGGCTTACAGGCCGGACGAATTGTAGTCTTTAGACTGACATGACCAGCTCACCGAAACCTGGAGAGTCACAAACGGGGCCAACAAACATCCTGAGCATCTTGAGCACTGGAACTGAATCCATGTCTCAGAAGCGAATGAGAGTTTTGGGACTATGACTGTTAAGGATGTAAAATGGTCTGCGTCAAAATTGTTCGTGGACCGATATTTTCTGCCAAAACTGTAACGCATCTATCATGTGATGTGTATGGTACCATAACCATAACCGACATTTCTTCTCCCGGGTCTTTGAGATATCTACCGCTAACATGAAATGAAGATCCAACCATTGCAGGAGGCCCAAACATTGCATTCTCCATAACGCAATTCTTGATAGTTTATAGACGTATGGAGAGATCATGGTTATCAGTTGGTTAATCATATATCACTTAACCAAGGATATCACTTCACTGAGGATAACAACATTCTCTCCACATTCACCATCACCGTCACTGTTCATCTGGGAGAAATTGGAGGAGAGTCGGCTCTATTTTCCGAACAAGCAACAAAATACAATATTTACAATATACAATTAAAATACAATATTTCTGTGGAGCATACTGCTATGGACTATTCTTCTCCATGGTGTATCTCTGTCGGAGAACAAGCAAAAAAAGAAGATGCCCGAGAGAGGACCAGGCCGGGTCAGATAATGTTGCGGAAAACGAGGGTTCGATGATATGGGATCGAAACAAGAAGAACCCGAAAAAAAGAGATACGCACGTAAAATTATACGTAACAAATTTTGACATTCAACAACTGTCACCCGCCCGCACCCACGCCATTCAAATGATAGTATTCCGTGTCCGTTTTGTTTGGCTTCTTTTTTTTCTGCCGCCACCGAACACTAACACCCGTCCAGCGGTGCTCGATATCGGGCAAATTTATTCCTCCCGGTAGCCAGCCGCACCGGGAACCCTTTTGAGTGGCGCCGTGCAGGAAGAAGAAGCGCAGGAAGTAAAAACAAACCCATCCATTTAATCCGGGACGTCCCCGGTTCCCTGAGGTAGTAGACGGCGCGGCCCCTGGAGCTGGATGCAGGCGGAAAGAAAGTTTCTGCGTGATTGGGTGCGTTTGTTCTGGCGCCTTCCAGCAGGTGGAATGCCTAATGGCGTCATGTGTGGGATAGTTAGCGCGCGCCGCGTTCTGCTGCCGACTTCTGGACGTACGCAGCCGAGGACTGCTCCAGAGCGTGGATGGAGTTTGAGGCAAAAAATGGCTATGGACACGATCCACGATGATGTGAGCGCCGAGCCGAGATTAGAGGCGCTGGCACGGAAAATGCTAATTCCATCGCTCATTCCGACGCCGCCAGGAACGCGGGTGGAAGGGACATTCGCAGACGTCACTCGACACGTCTCGGCTCCCTCGGCTCGTGGCGTCAGCGGCGTATCATCGCTTCGCCGGCTATAATAGCTTCCCGCTCCACGCGCCAAATTATGTCACCGTTAATCTATGATTTTCCATGTGTTTACACGATTAGACAGCACGTGAGCATCATAAATATGTGTGCGGCACGGTCGTCGCACTCCCGCACTCCTCGGGGATCCCGGATCCGGGTATTCCAGGCACGACTTTCATTTCGAAGATTCCTGTTGCGACCGTTCGCCTCCTTGGGTGGGGGAAAGTTTTCCGCCCGCCAACTATCCCTCCCTTACTCTCACTCTCTCTCTCTCTCTCTCTCAACCTCTCCTGTCGCCGGCTGTCGTTGGGATTGTTATTCTTTGGGCGGCGCGAGGAAAGTCGCACGGTGGCGTTGAAAAGCGTGCTCCAACTAGCTCCGCTTACCGTAGACACCGCGTGCCAGACGCGAGTAGACGCGCGCCGTCGTCGGTGCGTCTCTCCGAGGCTGTAAGATTATGAATGCATGAATTTAATTTGATAATGAGCCTCGGTCGTTAGGAATCGAAAGCGACACCGCACGCAACCTGTCCGCCCGCCTTATCCGACTAGTCGTCGGTGCGACTTTTGAACGTCCTATTGATTGGATAAACGAACGACGTGTGCGACTGTGTTGTTTTGTCTATTACGGCGCTGCTGCGGCCAGCAAAGCGCTCCAGACATTACTGAGCACTGGATATCTTCGTTGTTACGTCGCGTTTGGCTTGGATCATCCCACCGACGAGTGTACCAACCGGCGACCAACCGAAACAAAGACCAACAATGTCCCACGCAGTCAAAATGGCGCCCATCCTTTCGTGTTTGTGTTAATTGATTTGCGCTCCGCCGTGCGAAAGAACTGGGAAACCGCCCCGGTCCCAACTGTCATAATAAAAGGTGTACTCGAACTTTGAACCCGAACCTGCTAATCGATTTCACCGAAATGAAATGCAACCCGGCACCAGCCCACCGTGGCATAAATTATTCACCGGGCGCCAGGGCCGGCTTTGCAGCGAGTGTCCGCCCGGGGCCTGTCACTCAAGCTACCTGTCAAGCTGCCGGCACCGGGGGGAGCGGTTTGCTCCAGAAAACACATCCATCGAGCTACACATCTTAATTTGACCGATAATTTAGGGCCCCGGTGTTCGGCAGCAGTACTGCTGTTATTCTGGCTGTAATCCGTACCCGGGCGTGCAGGCAGCGCCGATCGAACAGATGCGACACACACACGCACATCTGCTTGTAGTAATAAATATTCATATTTCGCCCCAGTACGGGGAAGCCTCCAAGGAATGGTAACCTCCGCCGAAACCCTTCCGCTCACTGGATTAACTCTCCAGAGAGAGGGAGAGAGAGAGAAATGCGAGCAAGAGGTAAAGACACTAGAGGGACGCCGTGTGGGGGGGAAGTTTTCGTTATCAGCAACCGGAACGAATCCCGGGATCGAGACTGATTTCAATTTTTGACCAGCCGTCTCCGTTTGTCGAGTCATAAATTTCAATTTTCCAACAATCTGAGCCGTTTTCCGAAACTCCGGCAGCTGTGTGTGTGTGTGTGTGTGTGTTGAGCGTGACCCAGCTTTTTCGCAAACTGTCCAGGGAGATGAGTGTTGCGGAGAAGATGATTCGTTATCGGTCGGCTCTCATCTGCATCTGCCCGAGCCGGAGCAGGAGTTGGACCCCGGGGGTCGTCGGGGTCGTCGGTAAAGGGGTTTTTCGGTTTTTGGTCGAGTGGTTTCTGATCGGTGGCTTTCGGCTGACTGTCTGTGCCGTGCCGGATGACAAATGGAGGTGAATTGGACTGGTGACAGGAGTTTCGCAAGCTACTGGCGTGGGGTGGAGAGCACACACACACACACACTCAAAAAATCAATGCAACAGCAGGTGGGTGGATATATGCGTGAAAACCACTAAGTGTAATCGTCGTTTAGCGTTTGGATGTTGCGTTTGTTGCAACGGTAGCCGGCGGCAAGTTTTGCGGTTATGTCCGGACATTGCGTACTACGTTGGAACACAGCTCGACTGTAATGTGGGGATGTTCCAACAAAAAAGTAGTGTTCTGGTGGGATATGTGTGTGTGGTAGTTGAGGCTAACTATTCCACGAGTCCAGTAAATGAGACATTGTGAATAAACCCGGAACTGGCATAGCAGGAAGTTCAAAGAACGAAGTCCGAGGTAACGCTGGGTGAGTTATTCCAAAAAAGAGTACTAGATGCGCTGGATCTTATACATGCAAACAGTATGTAAGAAGCTGTGGATCTGATGCGTATTGTAGATCTTCCAGACATTCTGGAGATGTCCCCAATATACCATTTCGTTGAAAAACAACCTCCTGGGACTTTCTCTATCACCAAGGAGATCTTATTTTTTAAGGAGAAAGTTATTATGTCGTACGCCATGGATTGAATCCAATCTGAGCCGTACAGCTCGATGGAGCACTTCTTCCCGAGTCCGTGCGCTGGATGACACAGATCCGGGATGATGCTTCAGACACACGGCGCTATGGAAACAAAATCGTAAAACTCTTCATCCATCAGCATCTCCATCCTGTTTACACTGTTACCCGCTGAGCGCTCTGCCGATTATGCATAATTGCCCTTCTGTTCCCGGGACGCGATGACGATGGAATATTTACGCGAGCGGGAAATATTTGCCCAATTACGCTGCGTCCTCCCTGCGCCTGCCGCTGGAAGCCATCAGGAAATAGAATTGACAGGACGAACAAAAAAAAAAAAAACCTCGAAACAGGACGAAAAAAAGAAAACGCAGACACACACGCGCACGCACACCACTGGAAGAAGCGGGGCAAAAATATCATTAGATGCAGTGTAAATTGAAATCATTAAAATATCGTTTGCATTTAAATGAGATATTATCGATAATGCTGCCTTTACCGGTCGGCAGCGACAACAATAACAACAGCACCGACGCTAGGTCGATATCGGACGCTCATCCGCTCTGGGACGGCTCTGTACATGCTGGCAAGGATGACTACAACCTGCCGGCTGAGCGATGAGCCAACTCGCGCGTCGTCAGTGACTTTCTCCCTGCAATCAGCTGTGCGGCTCGTCAGGAGCCTAGCCTAGGTGCCAAGCTGCTCGAGCTCGGGATGCTCGGTGGCACCGTGGCACCACTTAGCGTGAGATAAATCAAAACCCACGGCTGGTCCGGCGAGAATTGGCTTATAATGCGCGTTCGTTATGGTTTCATTTCTTGATTGGGTTTGATGTGTATGCGTACAAGGAACCAGGAACCTGGTACAGTCGGTAAAAACATCGTTCCACTGACGTGTATCATTTCCCTACGGAGTACGGAACTCCGGGCCGAAATCAACGACCGGCTTCTGTGTCGGTTCGACGCTCCACGGACAAACACCTCACATGATTGGGCAGAGCCGGAAGGTGGCCCGAGCGAACAAAATTGCCGCCCCCTGTGGGTTGTCCCAGAAGGTCGAGGCAGCCTCCTCGGAGGTTTCCTTTCATTATCGGCGGAATTGTTGGTGGTTTCTCGCCGCTGTTGAAAACGTCCAATCGTTTGACAGATACCTGACAGATACCGGGTCGCAGGCCATCCCCGGGAAGGTTGGTTTTGGAGTTGGGTTCGGGGGATCAGAGGGGGAAAAATGAGTTCAGCAGGCTCAATTGCCTATTCTACACCAATCAGTGTAATGCAATAATGGAAATGGAAAAGCTGCCTTGGCCTACCACTTCCACCATTGGAACAGCTTCGGTGGTTCTACAAAAAAGTCGTCATCTGTTTTTTTTTACTGTGGAGCAAGCGCATCTCGAACCGATTCAACCGAGGTGACGATTAGTTTTGCTTCCATTAGGTAAACTTCAAACGAACTGACATCTGCGCCGCAGAGACGTCATGCTAGTGCAGCGACACTAGACCGCTGTCGCCGACTACTGTCAAACTTTCGCCCTGGACGCTGTTCCTGACTTCCTCCGCAATTTCCGATTAAATGATAAATTAAAGAACGCTGCGTTTCGTGCGTTCCATCAGCTTATCCTAGCACACGAACGCCACCAACGGAGTGAGTGTTCAATTCCAGCCACTGCCGGTTAATGGTAGTGACAGATTTTTATCCCCCCCCCCCCCCCCCCCATCCACGCCGTCCGTTCCATTTCGCACGGATCGGGCAACGCGAAAAGGATGTAAAGCGGAAACTGTAAGTTTGAGTGCGCGCACGAGAGAGAGAGAGAGTGAGAGTGAGGGAGAAAAAGAAAACATTCTACGTTTGCCGTCACGCTTGGTCGGGCTCAATTTGTGGTTGCCGGATTGTCATGCGGTTCGCCACCTTACGGCAATCGAACTTCTTGCCGAACTGCTCCGCACACACGCGTGGCCCCGGCTCGTGGGCGTGGAGGTGTCAGAGGTTGCTCGTGCTGAAGTATCGAGCAGAAGAGACGGAGCAAAATGATTGGACCGCTGCGGGGCTGCGGACGGCCTGATGAGATGCAATGCCACACGCATTCGTGTCGCCGGTGCTGGTGCTGGCGGTGATGGTCGGAATTAGGCACCCGGGGGCACCACGATGCGGCCGCGCTGCCCACCCTGCTAATGACATCGATGACTGACACGCGATGGTTTTCCCATTTTGCAAACGTCGAACGAAAATTGCACTGTCGGTTCGGGTGAGAAATTTCATTAATCTTCATAAAACGCCCACCGGCCCCGGTGGGAAACGTGGACGGCCGTGAAGGTGACACCGGGCACAGCGGGCAAATGAGTGGCGCGTCTTCGGGACTCGCTAAGACGGATTTAATGTGGACTTAATGGATTGTTTCCTTTTTGCCGCTCTCGACGGGCGGCGCCGCACAGGTGACGGGGTTTCGTCGGGCGCACGATCTGCCCGGTAAGCTGGGTGGGCTTAGTGTCCGGTTGACTTTCGCATGCTTGTCGTGCCCGGTGCGCATACCAAGCAGCAGGAGGATTTGGCCAACATTCGGCCCTGGACGGCGATGATGAATGCGTGCGTTTTAAGGTTAGCTGCCACTCGCCCCCACTGTGTCGACAGCTAATGGTGGTAGAGGAGACTGCCCGGCCATCCTTGTCCTGTAGGAGCAAGGAGAGCCTTCAACAATGATATCTCTGTGATGCATTTAGCTGAATAGCTGCTGACTTCTAGAAAGGCTGGACTTTTTCTAGCTGACTAGAAGACAGTATAGTTGCATCCGGAGATATCTTCTTCTTCTTTGGCGTAATGACCTTGAACGGTCATGCAGGTCGTCGAACGGCCTAATTGACTAGATTATATCCCCATAGCCAGTTAGTCACACCTTGCCGGATACAGCCGGGAATTTTGTCGATAGGCACTCCTGGTACGCAACGCTGTCAAGATTCTCCAGCTTTCCCTGTAGGAGCAAGGAGAGCCTTCAAAAGTGATATCTCTGTGATACATTTAGTGAGTTGCATCCAGATATATCTTCTTTTTCTTTGGTGTAATGACCTTGAATGGTTATGCCGGCCTTCGAACGGCCTACTTGACTAGATTATATCCTCATAGCCAGTTCGGCACGTCTTTCCGGGAACAGCCAACAATATACACTTGTCGATAGGGACTCCTGGTACGCAACGCTGTATAGATTCTCCAGCTTTCCCTGTAGGAGCAAGGAGAGCCGTCAAAAGTGATATCTCTGTGATACATTTAGTGAGTTGCATCCAGAGATATCTTATTTTTCTTTGGTGTAATGACCTTGAATGGTTATGCCGGCCTTCGAACGGCCTACTTGACTAGATTATATTCTCATAGCCAGTTCGGCACGTCTTTCCGGGAACAGCCAACAATATACACTTGTCGATAGGGACTCCTGGTACGCAACGCTGTATAGATTCTCCAGCTTTCCCTGTAGGAGCAAGGAGAGCCGTCAAAAGTGATATCTCTGTGATACATTTAGTGAGTTGCATCCAGAGATATCTTATTTTTCTTTGGTGTAATGACCTTGAATGGTTATGCCGGCCTTCGAACGGCCTACTTGACTAGATTATATTCTCATAGCCAGTTCGGCACGTCTTTCCGGGAACAGCCAACAATATACACTTGTCGATAGGGACTCCTGGCACGCAAAGCTGTCTGGATTCTCCAGCTTTCCCTGTAGGAGCAAGGAGAGCCTTCAAAAGTGATATCTCTGTGATGCATTTAGCTGAATAGCTGCTGACTAGAAAGAAAGGCTGAAGACCTGACTAGAGTTGCATCCAAAAATATCTTCTTTTTCTTTGGCGTAAAGATCTGAACGGTTATACCGGCCTTCGAACGGCCTACTTGACTAGATTATACTCCCATAGGCAGCTAGTCACGCCTTGCCGGGAACAGCCGGCAATATACACTTGTCGATAGGGACTCCTGGCACGCAAAGCTGTCAAGATCCTCCCGCCTGACAGCGTTAAAGACCTACCTGCCGCTCGGCTGGCTGTGGCTGGAGTCTCGACCCCGCACACTAGCACTATAAACTAACGCGACTAAACGGTTGCCTCTCATCGCATCTGCCGCCGCGCCTAAGTGAACGTTCGATACGCAAACAACCACAGCCACCATGGCGCGCAGGTGTGGGAAGATAAATAGTGAAATTTGTTTGTCAAAGACCTAAAAACATACCGATACACAAACATTACTCGGGCGAGAGTCAAACAACGTGAAAGCACACACACAAGCGCGCGCACGCTCGCTTCTGTGCTTTCGAGCGACGTCATCTTTAACGAGCAGCTCGAACTGCCTGTTTAACAAATACTTAACCGCTTCGCTTTACTGCCACACAACCGTAGCAGGCGACCGGAGGCTGGGCTCGTATAGTTGCTGCCGTCCGACCTGCTCCCGCGCGCACAGCAAACTTCCACACAAAAGAACTAGGCCTAATCAGGTGGCTTAATGTTGGTTTTGCGTGCGAGTGCGGCAGAGCGCGGAAGTGTTGAGTGTGCTAACCCGTGTTTATATATCGTGTCAATTCCACCCACCATTTAGCAAAACGGCAACACCAACGCAACACGAAAGACGTGCGGCGTTGTAAATTGGTGCGTTTGGGCCGTCGTGCCGGGGCCGTTTTACGTTTGTGACGCGCTCGGGTTTGGGGAGCAGTAATGAGACGCCGGCGTTCGGATCGGCTTCAGGTGCCACGGAAGGCGATCGTGCGCTCAAAGCACCCGAGCAAGCGAATCGAACTGTACGACCGCAGGTGTTGCGTTTGTGCGAGAGAGATAGGGAGAGAGCGAGAACACACGGAGAAAAGCGCTGTAATCATAGTTTTTAAAGGCAATCTTCGAAGTGCTCCCAATTTCCAGTGCCCGCCTCTATTAGGTCCAACATCGAGAGGTGTTTGTTGAAGAGTACTTGCGTTAAAGCGATTAGCTGGCGCTGCGTCTCGGTACGCGTTAGCCTTGTTGCGAGAAATGAAGACCGGGAAGAAGAAGCGGAGAGAGAGAGAGAGAAGACAAAAAAACACGAAACAACCATCATTGCGCTTAGCAAAAACACAACAAAAAAGGATTTGAAGAACAGCGCGAAACATCAAGTGAGCAGACAGCGCTGTTAACCGATCCCTCCGTTTGCGTTTGCGTTTCTGCACAGTTCCCTTACCTTCGACGCCCGCGGTTGCCAGGCCGGGCGTCCTCGAGGGGATTCGTTCTGTGTGGGAACTCACACCCTCCCGCCGGTTGCCGGTGCTCGGCGGAGGTGTGATTTTAACCCCTTTCGAATCCACTTAACAGCGACACCTATTGTTGGGCCGCTGCAGCAGCAGCAGCAGCAGCCCGGCCGACCCGAAGAGGAGAGGATTTTTCCTGATTAAGCGAACAAGGCGGAAGCGGCAGATAGAACACGGGACATCAGACACGGCGTTGTGTGCTTAAGAATAAAAGGGCAATAGAGTGTGTGTGAGAGAGAGAGAGAGAGAGAGAGAGAGAGAAAGAGGAAGAGAACAAAAAAATAATCCCGGGATGAGCAGGCGATGAGATCCGGCAGCGGGCGTGGGGGATGATACTAAGAAAACAGTCAGAAGGCAAGTCGCAGTCGACGCTCGCTTTTTTCGTTGTTCGCTGTCCTCTGCCCTCCAGGGTGATCCAGGGCCGGGTTTCTTAGCTCGTTTCCGGGTTTGTGCGAAAAAAAAGAAAACGAGCGGCACACCGCACACCGGTATTCGGGTTATTCTTTGTCCCCTTCTGCTGCTGCATTTACACTAACGGACAAATCGAGGTGTCAATTGACACTTTTGCAGCTTTGGGTCCTTCGATAATTCGTAAACGGTAAGAGATATGGACAAAACGGTCTTCACCTAAAGGCTTAAATATATTTTTGCGAAGTTTTTTTTTAAAGGATTTTCAACGATTTTAGAAATCCGTAAATTTCAACTGACACCTAGAAGTCTATTGTTGACCCGATTGGTCTGAAATTTTCACCTGTTGTGCGCTAACTATTCTAGTTGTATAATCCGTTGAGTTAATGACCCCACTTCGTTCCGTTTTCTCCCCAGCTCTCTTCAAGTGAAAATCCGCCGACGTCAAAATAAAAAACTGGTCAAAACTATAAAACAATCCGTATAAAAAATCGGAGCTCAAATTCCGGGAAATAGCATATAGGAGCAGTAGTCCAGAAGGTAAGAGAAAAATTGAAAAAAAACCGATCTAAATTGTGGAAATGGCATCAATTTGAATATCTACTTCCGCTGCCTTTTCATAGAGAAAATCACGTGTTTTTTACGCGAAAAAAAGTGTTTTTTTGTATAAATAATACAAAAATACATCAATTACGCCTTGAAAAAGCACAATGCACAATAAAAACGTCATTTGAATACCGAATATCACGAATTATGAGCAAAAAACTAGTATTTTCTAATTTCTTCCAATTTATTTTTCTCTTCTTCTTCTTCTTCTTCTTCTTTATTGAGTTATAAGTGATACCAATCTTACAATATTGATGGAATAATTCTATTTTTTCGTAATTCTGGACCACTTCTCCTATGTGGAATTTCATACAATTTTTGCTCCAAAATATAGTTTTTAAAGGTTTTAAAAATTTGACGTCAAAATTCACTCCAATCGATCACAAAATGCCAATAACAGCCTTCTAGGTGTCAATTGACACCTCAATTTGCACCAGCGGATTGTTCGGTCCGTTTGACCGTAAGTGTTAATCTACGTGCGTCTCGTGTGTCGGGAGGCGTCACATCCCCACTGGCAGGAAGGTTTTTTCCGTTCCGTTTTTTTTTGTTTTTTGTTAGTTCTTGTTGGTTTCGTTTTGGTGCGTGTGTCCTTGCGCTTCCTTACGTCTTGCGGGCAATAATTAAAAAGAAAGCCGGACGGCGCTTTTTTTCCTTCCCTCTTCCGGGCCTTTTTTTGCTTCTTCTCCAGCGGTCGTGGATACATTGGTGCACCGGGAGCGACGGCGATTAAAACCGCGCATCCCGCGGTGGAGCAGGCAGGCGGGCAAACAATGAATCACGACAAGTGTCAGGGCCACCGCGCGGTGCCAAGGCAAACAACAAAGCCAAAAATTAAAAACAACATATTAATTAAAGGTGCTTCCGCCCGAATCACGAGCAGCCGGGGACGGGGGCCCTGTTTTGGCGCTCGCTGGCGTTATCTTTACGCTGGCTTCCCCACCGGGGCCCGGAAGGCTTCCCGGCCGCCAAACGTTCGCCGAGTGGAAACTCGTTACCGCCGGTGTCGAGCCCGGAGACGGCCGCGATAGATAGGAAGCCCGGCAAACGTCTCGGCCCGCCCGTCGGTTGGGAGTGTTGCGTAATTTTTAATTTATATATCTTCATCTTGAAGCGACGGCCGGCGGGCCTGCCGGAGTCGCCGCCGGGCAGGCCTTTATCGCGCACCGGCAGAACGCTCATCGTTCGCGGTAGTTTATGGAGCTGATAGAGCCGGGGACGCTGCCGGCAGTTGGAGCCGCGCACCCCTTTCGGTTGTACGCGAGAGCCGGCGGAAATTCGACTCCGAAAGACGCTGGTACACTATTTGCAGCAGGGCGCTGCAAATGGAGATCGTTTTAAAAGTAATGTAATGAGAGATAAACGGCTGTAATGTGGCGCGCGGGCGCGCACACTAGCGCGGGGGTTTTGATGTGGGCGAGATTAAGTGAATGGTACGCTTCCGGTGACACTCGGGCGCAACTAGGGGGATAGGTTCGCTTATCGGCTCGGTAGTTGTGCCGAGGGTAGAGTTTGCCGCTCAGATTGGCGTTTTGATTCACCCTCCATCCGTCACACGAGGTTGGATGTCTATTTCTTGCCGCTAAGTGTACCTTCGAGACTGTGAAGCACAATGTGTGTTGTGTTGGAACGTTGGAAAAGCATCATCTAGCGTTTATTAGTACAAATAGTGTTCCTAGATGTTGGATGATAGTTGTCTTCAGAATCGGTTAAAGGCCTTGAAAAGAGCAGAACTTGTTTGGGCACTATTATACATTACAGGACTAATGAGGTACTGAAGACTTTCCGGTGTCTGGACAATTCAATTTCTATAGTGATAGATTAGGCTTCTCGATAGCGTAGCTCAATTCGTTGAGTCTTTGGATTTGGATGTGGTAACAGAATCCGGGGCTGGGAGTTACTCTTGGAAGGTGGAGATAAAACCATCCAGACTCAGTAGAGATTATTGGAAAAGCACCATCCAGTGTGTATTAGTACAAATAGTGTTCCTAGATGTTGGATGAACTGAACTGTTGTCTTTAGAATCTGTTAAATACCTTAAAAGGAGCAGACCTTGTTTGGGCACTATTGTATATTGCAACACTAATGGGGTACGTAAGCCTTCCTGGTGTCTGGACAATTGAATTTCCATAGTGATAGATAAGGCTTCTCGAATGAGTAGTTCAATTCTTTGAGACTTTAGATTTGGATTCTGTAACAGAAGCCGGGACTGGAAGTTACTCTTGAAATGTAGAGATAACATCATCCAGATTCAGTAGAGAATGTTGGAAAAGCACCATCCAATGTTTATTAGTACAAGTAGTGTTCCTAGATGATGGATGACGTTTGTCTTCAGAATCTGTTAAAGGCCTTGAAGACTTTGCGATGTTTGGACAATTCAATTTCCATAGTGATATCTGAGGGCTTCTGGATAGAGTAGCTCAGTTCTTCGAGACTTTGGATTTGGATGTTCTAACTCTTGGAATGTCGAGATAAAACCGTCCAAATTGACGTGTGCAACACCAGTTGGAGTCTTTAGTAGAGTTGATTTTAGTATCGACCATGGATGCACTAGCTAGCTTGTTTTGCTTCTATTTTCGTGCAGGGAACGCTCCAAAAACGCAGCCATATAGCGTCAGCAGCCCCTCAGACTGGCAAAACAGCTGACCTGCGATAGCCCAATAATGAGGTTAGAAGAAGAATCAAACAGGTTCGCAGGTACTGCCGACTGACGTATCTCTCGCGCATCGGAACGCGATAAAAAGCAAATCACGGCAGAAGTTTGTCCGTACGTCAAAATCACCGCGCGGGCACAAAGTTGCTGACGTTGAGTGATGCGTACGCCCGAAACTGCACTTCGTTCTAGGTACGTTTGTTGTTGTTTTTAATTCGGAATTGTTTTCTTTCCCCCCCAACGGCGAACGTTGCTCTAAATTCTCCGCGTGACAGGATAATTGTTGTACGGGCACGGTTAGCTCCACAACGAAGTGTGCCACCTTAAATTGAGATAACTAGTTTTTCGCAGGAAAAAAAACAACTTTCGCCCCAATCGATGAAGCAATCAACAGCGCGTTCGTTAAGGTGTTGACAATTGCGCGCGCGCGCGCGTGTGTACAAGTTCTCCGGGCGGCTGCCCCGTCAGATGGCGTCCGGGCGCCCGGACGCAACCAACGAGGTGCGAAAGTCTGCAAATGTCATCCGACACGAACACGGGGGTCGACAAAACGGTCACGTGGACGTGGACGTGGTCGGGGGTTGTTTTTTTGTTTGTTGCTCTCCTTCCAACCGTTGGCCCTACCTGAGCACACGTGTTACGTTTGATGTAGTCACCGGTCACGGGTTGCTGCCCGTGTTGGCGTGTTGAAGCTGCAACGTGCTGGAAGGATAATTTATGATGTGAACTCCCGGCAACCGAAACCCTCCCCAGGCTCCTCGGCTGGCGACCGGAGCGGAACTCCGTCAAGTGCGAACGCTCACTCCCGGCGAAATCCACCGCCCGGTTGTGCGGTCCACTGCAGGGGTCAGCTAATTACAGCCACGGAAAACCGGACGGCTCATTTTCTGGTCGAGAGCGCCGGGACACTGGCGGGCCTCCCGCAAAGGGTAGGTACACCGTGTCGACAAACTCTTGGCCGGTCCGTGCCACTCCCACACACGGGCGGGCACACGAGTCCGCAACAAAGAAAAACCCCCCACCGCTCTCTCTCTCTCGGTCCAGGGCCGTGGGCTGCAAAAATCCTACCCAGTTGACAGCAGGCACCCTCATTAATTAGCGGATTAAGTGATCCCGCACAGTGCACACACACATCCCGGGCACACTTGTTGCCGGCGTGCGGCGTTTTTCCGGGTTTTTCGCGGCGGTGACCGAATAGCATCATTAATAGGCCATTAAACATTCGCACCGCTGACCAGCTGCGGCGTAATAAAACGGGCCACCTCGTACCGTGCGGGTTGGTGTACTCTTGGATGAGTTTTTGGCGAGGGTACGGAACGATGTGGACGCAACATATGCATCGCGCGTGTTCGGGGTTGGTGTTGATGACCGTGCCGGGGAACGTGCGACCGGGCAACCGGGACCGGACAATGACTCGGCACACGCGGTGCTTGCCGAGTCCGACTTCCAACAACTATTGGATCGGTTGGACAACTTGTAGCGCGTGTGCGGGAGCCGCTCACGTGGAAGACTCGTGCCGTGTTGGATGTTAGCGTATGTTGCATGATCCAACATTCTGCATTCTAGTGGATGAATATTTTGAAGATGTGGTTGCGTTGGAATGCAATTGTTATCTTGTTTCATCTGTGAGACGACTATTAATATCTTAATATCTTCAAATCGTCTGATCCAAAGCATGGATTTTCTTGTTAATATCCATACAACAAGGGTTTCAAGGTGTTTTCAAATCCGTGTTGAAGATCATGGAAGTTTGATATTTTAGGATATAGGATACACCTTAGGATCTTCTCATAAGTGTATGTCGAAGGGGGTTTTCAAGAAGTTCTCCTAATTATTTTGAGGCTCTTGATGCTGTGATCTCTGGATCCATTAACGTTTTGAGTATCTTGTGAGATATCTTAGGATATAGGCTATTCCTTAGGATCTTCTTGTAAAAGTATGTGGAAGAAGGTTTTCAAGAAGTTCTCCTAATTATTTCAAGGCTCTTAATCTCTGGATCCATTAACGTTTTGATTATCTTGTGAGATACCTTAGGATATAGGCTATTCCTTAGGATCTTCTAGTAAGTGTATGTGGAAGAAGGGTTTGAAGAAGTTCTCCTAATTATTTTGAGGTTCTTGATGCTGTGATCTCTGGATCCATTAACGTTTTGATTATCTTGTGAGATATCTTAGGATATAGGCTATTCCTTAGGATCTTCTCATAAGTGTATGTCGAAGAGGGTTTTCAAGAAGTTCTCCTAATTATTTTGAGGCTCTTGATGCTGTGATCTCTGGATCCATCAACGTTTTGATTATCTTGTGAGATGATTACCAGTATTTTCAACTCGTCTGATCCAGCGCCAAGGTGGATCTTCTAGTAAAAGTCTTTATATAGATGAAGATTTTCAAAGTGTCCTCAATCTCAGAGCTTGAAAGTGTAGTATCTTGGAAGCAGCTGTGAAGACATCACTAGGAACCTAATGTCCAACAGGCTACTTCACATAAAAACCGAAAAACAGCTCTAGAGAGCAAACAAAACAATGCATAATAACAATAATTGGAACATGTTTAACAGCGCAAACAATCAGGCCCGACCGTGCCAGACCAAATGAAGCGAAACTTACACGCTACTTTAGCGCAACTGCCCCGATTCCCTTCGGGCAATAAGGCAAGGTGAACAAAACAACACAGCCCGAAAAAAAAACTCGCAATCGATTGTTTTAATTTCCATTTCATTAATTTATCCCGCGAACAAAAGCGAACCCCCTGCCACAATCGATCGCTTCCATCTCCCCGCCGGGTTTCTCGATTCAGGGAGACCGCACTTCCGGATGTGTCGTCGGTCCGGGCGACCTGCGCGTACCACTTCAATCATCGTGGGGCAATAATAATTAGCATGGATGGATGTAATTTCATTTGCCGATTGTGCCGACTCTCCCCGTGGGTTTGCTGGCCGTTTTTGTTTCTCCAGCTTTTATTACTTTCTCCCATCCGCAGCTCCGCAGGACGCTTGTGTTGTCTTCCGCCCGCTTTCTTTTGTTTTCTTTCGCCCTGTGCAAATTTGCCTTTCCTATTACTGGGTGCGTACGCGTGCGTTTACGTTTCGTGGCCCACTTTCATCTCTCTATCTCGCTCGGAAAAATTTAGGAAGCAAAAATGCGTGCGAACCTGTCTGTACGGTAGACGGGCGTCCCAAACACTCCCCTAGAGGCCAGGTGCAATGGGAGCAAATTAACGAGCCCAACATACGGTGGACGTTGAGGAAGGGGAGAACAAAAAAAAAGCAGCCAAAAAAGTAAACACAAGCGGTTTGTTTTGCCGTCTGCGGTGTGGCGTGGGAAAGTGAGCTCCAGCTCCCCTGCCGGAGAAAGCAAACCTCCCTGAAGTCGTTCGGCAGGCAAAAATGCTCCCACCCCCCCCCCGGGTGCGACTCCGGTGCGGTATTCAATATTTCACATTTTTATTCCACAACGTTACTACGGCCTCAGTCAGTCAGTCAGTCAGTCAGCCAGCCGCCCCTGTCTGCTCCGGACGGAGGGGTGTGTTTATTTTTCCAAAATCTGCTCCTCCTCCGATGCATTCCGGCCCTGCCGGGGGACAGAGCAGTGAGCGAGCAGCGGTCGGAAGAAAATATTTAATTTAATATAAAAACCAATTTCTATTCAAAAGAATCCGCACCTCCGCACCACGGTTCGGCACACGCTGTTCGGGGGCGTTCTTCTTTCGCTGACTTACGCGCTTTGATTACTGAGACCGACGACTGCGCTCTCACCTGCACGGGCACAGTCTAATGTCATCATCTGACGGTGGATTGTTTCGGTTTCGCGGTAGATTGCGCGGTTTTTTTTTATGTCTGTTGTTCTTCTTGCTCCGCGAACGCCACAGACCGTGCTTCAGATGTTGGACGAGACGCCCGTTTGATGTCCGCTTGAAGCGCCGGAGCGGGGAGCATAAACGTTATTGAAGTTCGCCCACCAGGTGCGGCACATGCATCCGCGGACGGGAGAAAACTAATAACAATTTCAACGTATTGATCGCTCCGTCGGTGCAGTCGCCAGGAGAGAGAGAGAGAGAAAAAAAGGAAGTCCGCCAAAACTGACAGAGCAGGCACGTAGAGGGGCACGCCAAACGCCACTAATGGTTTTTTGGCTAATGAGAACATTTATATAAAACATAACGATAAAATGCCGAGCCGAGTATAAAAAACAACACACGCACACACACCAATACAACCAAACAACTCCGAAACTAACTGCAGCGAGTCTGTGTGTGCGACTTTTCCGCAGGTTCTTCTGCGGAGACGTTGCCGGCCGGCAAGGTAAATTCATCATCCTGTCGAGTGCGACCCGGCGCTCCCCAACTTCGCCCGGGACTTGACACAGTTCCTAACAACATGTCTGACCGCAAATCAAATTCCAGCTTGCTCGCTTTCACACCTAGCCGGGGAGTCTATAATCAAACAGCCGAAACGTCATCGGGCTAGTGTGCAGTGTGCACGCTCTACCCCGTGCTACTGCTACCCTGCACAGCAAGGCGAGAGGGGCGAGCGGCAACCCTCACACACTTCGGCAAGCTAGTACCGCTACTACGGCCGGTTGCTGTGTGGCAGCAAACGTTTCTACACTTTATTCCACTTGTCAGCAGTCAGAGCACTCGCCCCCTCTGCCAGCCAGCCAGCGCCGAACCCAGTTGCCGGAGGAGCTGTCATTTAATCTGACCCGAGGTTTTTCCCTGTGCTATGATTAGTTTAAAGTTTCAAGTGGTTTGTTTCCATTTGCGCTGAGCGGGAAAGAGTGAGAGAGAGAGTTCGAGAGTGGGAGAGAGTAGTCAGAAGTCAGAGAGGCGGGCGAGAACATCTATCACCACCGGTTGTCAGCACGGGTTGCAACGAGCGTGTCCGTTTGGCATTCACAAACACACGCACACACGCACACACCAACATCCACTATGCAGCAGGGTTAGGTTGAAATTGGCCAGAAAGATTGTTTTACACTTGACGTGCGGACGGGCGACGGATGGGATATTAGTAGTACCGGGCACGTGGATACGCTCTCCAGCTTTTTTGCCGCATGCTCGCCCAGAACAGGTCGAGGCACCCAAGGCACCCGTGCCGGTAACGCCGACCAAACGCCTCCTTCCAGAGCGATCCCGAGCGAGCCGAGAAATTAATCTCGACTATCTCGACGAGGGCGAGGGCCGACACCGGAACCGCAAACACAAATCCCCGGGAACCGATAAAACTCCTGTTCCGTTTGATTTGTTTGCATTTGCTGACTTCTGAGGCTGGCCGCAGAAAAAGAAACCCCGTTCGGCTGCATTGATCTGGGCTGCCTGGTGGGTACGATTTGGGACACGCGGAGTTGTGGAGGAGGCGAGCGTGCTCTTGAACGTGCCCAGTAAAAAAAAAAAAACCGCCAAGAAACAGGGACGAGGTGGGATGCAAAAGTTTAGCCTTCTAGAGGCTGGATCCCCGGGAACTAGTAAGGGAGAGGCACCGACACTACGCGCTCTAGACTAGCCTGGGCGCCGTCTGCGGTGATGCGTGGTAATGGGAAAATAAAACACAATTTGCTGTTTTAAATCGATTTTTAGTTTCGGCCCTGGGTTTGCGGTCGTTCGGGCAAACGATTGGAGGGTAAATTAAATTATTTTTTATCTCCGTTGTTGCTCGCATTGTCTTCTGCGTCCCGTATTCCGGATCTGTCACTTTCTTATAGCCACGTGGAAGACGTGGCCGGTGACAGATGAGTAGAAACAAAACACCGCCTTGACCGAAACATGCATATCTGGAACGCCGGCAACAGCAGCCGCCGGTGCAAAACTGCGACGCCTCGACCCGTCCCGACCGAGGCTGTATAGGTAAGCGAGGGCAGAGTCTTTTTTTTCTCTCCTCTGCTCGTTGCTTTGGTGCGCCACTAGCACGCTGCAGCCACGGTACGGACCACGTTCGACAGTGTCAAAGATATCGTAATCAAAAGGTGATTTACTGACTTTGCCGCAATAAATTACGAGCGGAACAAGTGAAGTTCGTTTCTGCAGGAGCTGCTGGCGCTGCTGGTTTGCGGCGTTCCTCTCAGCCCGAGCTGTCAAGCGGCTCAAGAGGGCGGTGGAGAAATTGGATTAACTGGGCGCTCGAGTGTGGGTGTGAGTGGGGCGCTTACAAACGAGAGCATTACGGACCAAATCACACATCCGGAGCCGGAGTGAAGTGTGAACCCACTTGCTCTCCTGTGGAACCTGTAGAAGGAGAGCAGCAGCAGCAGCGGCAAAAAAAGACGTGCGTTTCGGTTTTATAGTACACATGTGACCCGATGGTCCCAGGCAGGCAGGCAGGCAGGTAGCGAAGGAGAGCGCAAAAAAAAAACCAGCCGAACAAGGCGGCAAAGGTGTCAACACTTTGGCAGCCGATTGGTCACAGCCCGGGGATCTCCTCCTCCGCAATCGAAGCGCACCGGCTGGGATGAGAGGTCAATTTGGTTCTTTTAATTTCCCGAAATGGAACTCGGACACACACAAACACAGCCGGGCGCCCGACTGCGAAGATTTATGAGCTGGCTCGGGGCCCTACCGGTGCGGCGAGGACATTTCGGTCGTTTTGACTGCTTCTCACACCCCGCATGGTGGAGAACGGAAGTTTGTTGTTTGTTTTTTTTCCTCCCCTCTCTCTCTCTCGTGTGTGGAGGGGTTCGATTTCGATCCTGTACGCGAAGAGCAGAGTTGGCACAGCGCTGGAATCCGAGCGGGATGTGGAGATGCAGTTTTGAAAGCCTGGACGTAGCGAGGAGTCTAGTGGACTTCACACAGTGCACTAATCTGCTGTTGATGTCCGGTTTGCCCCTGAGCTGGCTATTATACTTCAATTGTTGACTCTGGACGTTTGGAGCGATTTTTGAAATCTGCAGGATCTAAGACTTGATAGCTGACGTTTGAGGTTAGTTTTGAAATGACTGGACCCTGGACCACTAGACCTAGACCTAGGAGCCTACTAGGGCTAAAAACAGTATCTGTCGTTGTCCCTGTTGCCGGTTTGCCCTACGTTATTTATTGGCTCTACCCTGCTGTCGCGAAATCCGCACGTTCCACTGCTCACCAGCGTCTTCCATGTAATCCCAGCACTTCCCCGTTCCGGACCGGCCGGCATCGCGTAATCCGGAGCCGGACGCGGAGGTGTGCGCCTGACGCCAAAGCCGCGTCACGTACTCCCAGCGAGATGCCATCACGAAATGGGTTCCCCGCGCGTAATCCGCGCCAAGATCCTCGGCCAGTGCCAGCAACGTGTGGAAAGTAATTAAACAAATTACTGCTGACAGTCTGCCAGTTGCGCGCGGTGACGACCGGGCGAAATCTCCGTGCGGCTCGTGGGGAGGGTTCGTGGCGAAACGAAAAAACAACAGAAGAATCATTCAGCGGCACATATACTCATGGAGATAGAGAGAATGAAAGAGAGAGAGAGAGAGAGAGAGAGAGAGAGAGAGGGCGCGCGAGTCCTAGAAGTGACTCGCTATGACACATCCAATAAAGTGGTGGCGGATTTAGAGCTTGGGCGCTGTGTCAGTGCAGAGTCGGCGCCCGCCTTCCTTCGGGGTGAGCGTAGCGCATTAACGCTTCATGATTCATGTAAATAAATCCGACACTTTCGTCCTCCTCCTCGCGTTCGTTTCTCGCATGGGTTCCCGACCAGCCTCCAAACAGGGAGGTTACAATACACAGAGCTGCCAGAATTCGATATGTGCGTCCGGAACCGACGTCGGTGGCAGTGTATAAATATAATCTGATTAATTCAATAAAACATATTCTTAGTGCTCACGCCAGCATTTGCTGATGGGTTTCTTGGCTGGGTGAGAGGGGGGGGGGGGGCGCACAAGGGCAAACAACAATGGCGTTGGACACAGGTTGGCGCACCGGTTGTGAGGTTGGCTGCGGCTTTTGCGGTGCGGCAATATTTGGAGACCCCGGACCGGAAACGGCCGGCAGGCACCCGAAACGGAGTTCCGGGCGCAACGTCCAGGAAACGGAGTTATGGATGGAACCGGATCCGTAACGGCCGCCCCCCCCCCCGTAAGCCGCAAGCGAAACTGCAGGCATTCGCTCCGGAAACTTGACGATCCATGTTGAAAAACGATGCTGTGGGCCGTTAGTTCTTGTTTTTTTCTCCCTCCTCTCGAACTGGAGATGGAAGTGGAAAGTGCTCTTTTTTACAACTTCTGCGGTGAGCAGGAAGAGCCCGACCAGCTGCTCTTGCGCCTGGACGTACCTGCGTGGGTGTGTGGTTGTGTCCTCAACGCAAAAAAAAAAAAACAAACAAACAGGAAAGCATGGTTGGTATCAAACCAGAACCGATTGCTGCACTGTTTGCCTGCAATAAACAAAGATAAGTCAAAGTTCGGTGCTGGGCCCGGAACTAACCGTTCCGTTTGCTGTGGCCGAAAATCATTACACCATTGCCACACAGCCCGGGCCGGGCGGAAGGCTAGGAAGCTGGGAGACATAAATTGTCACACTCCGAAATGAAAGTCAGGCTCGGCTTCCAACTGGCCCCGAAAACTAGCCCGAAACGGGCCAAAGCACCGGAACCGGCTGTGGAGGCCGCCGCCGCCGCCGTGTGCTTATGTTTTCTTTTTCGTTGGTGTACCGACCGCACCCGGCTCTGGATCTGGATCCGGAGAAATGGCGTAACGAGTTGCGCTTCTGTCGAGTCTCTGGGCCACACCGTCCTACCATTGTGCCCAGGCATCAGTGTCACAGTGGGACGCGCGTGGAGCGGCAAAATGATTGCCACTACGACGCGTCCACCGGTTTGACAGCTATCAAGCACGGGCTGCTCGATCACCTGCGCTCAGGTACGCTTGAGTTACGGCGGGAGGTATTGGGACAGCGTCCAGTGACCCGTTTCATGTCCACACCACTGCCCACTGTGCGCGACACCGCACACCGGGCGGTGGGACGAAATTAGAATTTATACAAACAGTGTCGACATTAGTTCTAATTTCAGTTTAATTTCCGCTTTCGTTCATGCTTCGACCCACAACCCGGCGGGCTGAGATGTCCGGACGGAGAAGGTGCCTTTTTTTGACAACCCCCGTTTGTGTTTTGCTTGTTTACGCCCGTTTCGGAAGCACTTTTATATATTTTTTTTCTCTCATGTTATGGGTTCACATGCCCGAAACCCATGAAAACCGTCTTACCGGACGTCTCATCCCAGCGCCCAGCGTCCGGTGGTTCTGCCTCGGGAGAAGGTGTTGCGTTGTGTTTTGCCGTGCACCACGGCCCGTCGACTCTTGGTGCGACAAAGAAACGCCGCTGCAGCATCGTCCTCGTGGAAGGGAAGTCTTACGACGACAACAGGGGCAGGGCAGGGCGCATTACAAATATGGTTAGTTTTCGGACAGGCAAACGGACCTTAGCCGTTTCCGGTACATGCACACGCCCGGGTGGAGTCTAATGTCTCGGGGATCTGCTTTTTTAAAAAAAGGGGTTTCTGCCAGGCGCCAAGTCTAGACGCGGCGGAGCGTGTGGTGTGCCCGGACGGCGGGAAATTAAGATGGTGGTCCCAGATGTCGCATAAATTGTATCGCATCGCCACACCGAAAACCGACATCCATTACGACGACCGTTTCCCTGCACATATGGGTTGTGAGTGTGTTGGCTCTTTATGTGGCGGCCGTTACGGTTTCGAGCGGAACGGCTTGAGGCAGCGCCAGATTTGGTGCGCTATTAAGAGGCTGCTTTAATCATTTTATTACACACATACACACACAATGCAGCGTTTTGATGTGTGCAGGCTCTATGGGATCCTCCTGAGGGGGGAGGTGTGTACAATGCCACTGCGATAAGTGTCCAACAGTGAGCTTTGATTGTCCTAAAGTCCGAACCGTGCTCCCGAGGTCGTCGAGATATCTGCCCCTTAGGGGTACAATCGTTCATTATTCATAAAAGAGCTCTGCTCTGCTGTCAAGTACGTAGTGTATCATTCCTGTAGTCTGCAGTATCTACTTTGCCTGTCAGCCTTAAAGCAGCCTTTCAGAAATCCATAAACTCCTGGGCTGGACTAGCTACTAGGCCCAGATATATCGCTGCGATAAGTGCTCGAAAGAAAGCGTAGAGAAATTAGATTGTCCTCTACTCCGAACCGTCTTCAAGTCGTCGGGATATCTGCCCCTAGGGGCAGCAACCGCTTGGGAGAGCATCGCTGAACCTGATTCTCGTACTTTAAGACAACTCACAACGATTATTACCCAAAAAAAAGAACACAAATTGTCCGAAGAAGGTGCCAATTCCTCAGGAAGTGACAGGTTCATGTCCAAATTTAGGGTGTTTTTTGTTCTGCTGGTCATCTTCCTCGTGAGAATGCACCAGAAGTCCGGCGGCCGAGAAGTCATCCATGCGACGTTGTAGTATGCGCCTAAATGTGGGCAATCTCGAGCCTGCCTTTCACGCTCCAGAGTGAAAGCCGATCCACGAGCTGCTCCGACTCAGACGCACGCTCACGTATGAAACCTGGAGCCTGGAGCTTTTGTCTCTACCGCTTTTCGGCAGCCTAATATAAAATGCGTCATATTTTATTCACCCCATCCCCGCACGGTATTTAATTTACGGCTTCCTCAGCCGAAACATGAAGCGCAACCGTCGGCTACCCGGCACCGGAAGCCGTGGCGAAGCGGGGGGTGGGGAGAAAGAGAGAGAGAGATAAAAATGTGATATGATGTAGAATCCATTAAAATGAGTAATATCTATCTATAGGTTGCGCCCGGGCTGCTGAAACACATCAACCCTGCCACCCTGTCTGTGTGACGCCCGAAGGTAGGCAAACGCGTCTTCGCAACCAACCGCCGGCGCATCCGGCTCGAAGGACCGAAGAATGTTAAAAACTTCATATCGCGCTTGTTTGCGCGCCGAACCGGCTCGTGGTGGTAATTTTAATTGGAGAAAGCGGGCACACGGTGGAGGTACTGATTGCATCGCGGCGTGCACTCCGAGACGAGTGCGATGCATATTTGCGCACACCAGCACTACGTACTGGGAGCCACCCTGTCCCAGCCGCGTGCACCACAACGTGTGCGGTTGATTTACATTTCTTCGAGTGCGCGGCGCATATCATTAGCATTGTTGCCCGTTCCTTCCGCTCGGTAGCTAGGTCAATCCGTCAGTGCCGTGAAGAAGAGACGATCGTCCCCGTCGGGTACCGGGGGGGCCATCAAACCATCAAAAAACGCTCGCACTCGCTCGTTTGCTCGCTCGTTCCTGCCCATGCCATCCCTCGGCCTTGTGGCTTATCTGACGCACGTACGTTTTTTAACTCCCTGCTCATCGCACCCTACCTCCGGCAGCCGAAACAGCCTTGGCGACAGCGTAGCGCAAAAGGGTTATCGTCTTTGGGTATTCCCACAGCCCACATCCCCAGCCCGGTGTTGCTCGCTCTCTCTCTCTCCTGCTTCCGATCCTTTCCCCGTATGACAATATAAGCACACAAGTGTGGTACGGGCTGCTCAACGTGTGTATGTGTGTGTGTGTGTGTGCCTCGCAGGCTTGGAAGGAAGAAAGGATGAGCTTCTAATTTGACAAGAGTAGAGCGCCGAGATGGGATATGCCACTGGGCTGGCTGGCTGGCTGGCTGGCAGGTGGCAGGGGGTTGACAACATCCTTTTCCTTTTCCCAATCCCAAACCGCCGATTCGCTCGCGAGGGAAGGGAGACAGAGAGAGCGAGAGAGAGAGAGAGGGAGCGAAAAAACCCTCCAAAAAACCCCTTTCACGCGGGGCATTGTCTGCGGGAGTAATTTAATTTCTGGATCACTTCAACGGATCAACCGATGATGCCCGTGTGCCCGTACACCCTGTGGGTACCCGTGGGTTCGGTTTCTGGCGTGTAAATGCTTAACGGCCACCCCCCCCCCCCCCCCGAATCCAACCCACCCACCCTCCGGGGACGGCGAGCAGCACGAAATGCGGCAGTGGTTTTTGCGGCAGTGGGAAAAAAGGCGAACGTCTCGCATACAAACCCCCGGGTGAGCCCGGTTGATTACTTGCTGCTGGCTGCCTGCCTGCCGTTTTTAGCTGCGTAGGGTTTGGGAGGGGAGCGCAAAAGGGGATTTGATGCTTTGTTTTCCGCTCGCAGCGGCAGCGGCTGCTTTAATGCTGTCTTTAATCTACTGACGTGCGCAGTGGCTTTCGTCAGCCCGTGTGAGGTGAGGGTTTTGCCTGGGCCACTTCATCTTCGGCGATGATTTTCTGTTGTCGTATTCTTTCGTTATAGTTTTTGTTTCTTCTCGTTGTTGCTTTTCCGTTTTCGTCGACGGTTTGGTGACTTGGACGCTAATCTCCTGCGGGTTGGTGTGCTGGAGCTGCCGGACGTATAGCAGCGCTTTGGATAGTTTATTCGCTGCTGCTGCGCCTAAATGTAGGCAGTGCAATAATTTTTAGCAATTTTTGACGCTATGCGGAACGCTGGGGCATGCTTGGCATCGGGGATACTGAAATGATTTGCATGCGATGGTAGCAATATACGTTTACACTGTGCATGCTGCATACTTTCAGGCGCACATATTCGATCGTGTCGCCGGAAGGTATACTATCCGCTCGCTAAAGGATGCTGCAGACTTTCTCAGACTGGTATGGGTTGTGGTAGGGTTAAAGCTGACTGATTAGAACATTTTGTACAGCAGATAGCCTACCTTCAGGCTGAATCAGCAATATTGCGCTTAAAAGGTAAGCAAAAAGCAATTCAAGCAGCTTTAGTTGGACTGATTTTGCTGGAATCTTTCCTTGCATACAATAATGACAAATCCCAGCGAGAAATGCATTAAAAATGAGCTATAGGTAAAAATTTGCATTTATATTTGTACTATGATCGCTTTATTAACGCGTTATAACCTCTTTCGATTGGGTTTATGTCGTATAAATTGCATAATTTACCTTATGATCCAAGACTTTCTCAGGCTGGTAGGGTTAAAGCTGACTGATTACAACATTTTGTAGTGCAGATAGCCTACCTTCAGGCTGACTCAGCAATATTGCTAAAAAAAGTAAGCAAATACCTACTCAAGAAGCTTTGTATGGACTGACTTTGTATGAATATGTTTTTTCAAATAAAATAATAACAAATCCCAGCTGAAAAAGGTGGAAAAATGAGCTGTAGGTGGAAATTGGCATGCATATTTGCACTATGATCGTTTTACGAATGCATTATACTCTTTTTTGATTGGGTTAAACCTAACTTGTACTATTAATAGGACAAAAGAGCTTCACTTAAGTGTTTATGTAGTATAAATTGCATAATTTACCTTATGTTCTTAGAAGTATGCAATTTGTTTACTCTACTTCACTGTAGATTCAATTTCTTCAAGACTGGTCAAATATAGACTCACTCAGGTTGGTAGGGATTGTGGTAGGGTTAAAGCTGAATGATTAGAACATTTCGAGTTGCATATAGCCTACCTAGGCTGAATTAGCAATATTGCGCTTAAAAAGTAAGCGAACAGCAATCCAAGAAGCTTTGGATGGACTGATTTACCTTATGCTCCAAGAAGTATGCTTCATCATAAGAGTGTGTGTCTTACGGATTGCATACTTTTGAGCTTTCGTCCTTTATTTTGAAAACTTCAAAGTATGGAATCTGATTGCAGATTGCAAAGTATGGAATCTCCCTCAAGGCTCCTACTTGATTGATTCGCATCTGTTACTGACCATTTTCGTGCCGTCCACGGAGAGCGTAAGTATAGCGCCTGAATGTAGGCACCGTGTAGTGTAATAATCGTTTCTAGCGTGCTACTCCAACGCACCGTTTACGGAAATGACCCGTACAGGGGGGGGGGGGGGGGCACGCAGCAGCCGCACGAGTATCGATTTTACGTGCGCGCTCTCTTATCGATTACCGCGCGCGCTTAGGTTGGTTTATGTTGGTTCGCAAAACGCGAAAACTTCGCCGAGCAAAAGTTTGCTCGGCAAAAGTTTCGCCAACCCCCGGCGCGCCCTGCGTGCCGCGAAGCCCCCGCGCAGTGAAAGTGTTGAACCCGGCGGACGTAAACGGAGCTAAATGAGCTCGGAAGCGGGCTCGGAAACATGGATCGGCTGGATCTTTTTGAAAGCGGCCGGGCGCAATAATGTGCAAAAATTAACATAAAATGGAGCGCTGTGCGTTCCAAGCGAGGAGAAGATAGAACGAGGGCGGCGAGATGCAGTTTTCGTGTGTGTATGTCCTTGAAAAAAGCTGCCAACTAGCTCGTTAGCATCGCGTTTGAGTTTTCATAGTCTTTTTTCTTGTCGTAAATTCATTTCTTCTGTCGCTGCCCGTCACGAGAACGTCAACTGGTGGTCGCTGCGGTGGTTTTGCTGGTGGAGCAGTTCGGGGCACCAAAACGCATCCGCAACGAAAACGTCCCTCGTCCGAGCGAGACGGCGAGCGAGAGCGCACAAGAGCGAGAGCAGCAAAGCTGGGGGCATGTGAGCGAGAGCACCGGTTCGGGAGCGCATCGGTCGGAAAGAGCGCACCGGAGCCACTCGGCCCGGTTCGGATGGAGCGCCTGCGAGCTAGCCCAGCCCGAACGTGCGGCCCGATCGCCCCCCTCTTCGAGCGTGGAGAACGAACGCATCTAGCGACACCCAATCCGCTCGCTGGCGCTCTGGGAAAGAAAGAGATCTTCGGCGTTGCCACTGCAGGCTGTCCGAGAGTGGGCGCTAACGTCCGCTCGGTGCTTCGGGGGAGCTCGGAGCGAGCATGGGAAAAAAAAGAAAGAAAGGAAAAGAAAATCCGTCGCCAGAAAGAGAGAACGAGCTGTGCGATGGCTCGTCGCGTCCCGCGAGGGAAAAAAACAGAACAAAACGGGTAAAAAAACCCCAACACTGGAGCCTATACACCGGGGGAGGAAGAAAAATCTGCTCCTTTCGGAGCTCGACAGCTCGAAAAATCGGGAGGCGTTTCCTTGGAAGGTTTGGCTGAGAAAGCGCTCGGGGAGGGGGTGTTGCCCAGCCCCATCAGCACGGCGTGGGACGTGCCAGGTCAACCCCTGCCCCGTGCCGTGGGTCTGTGCTGATGTACTTTTTCGTCCGCCTTCAGCGCTGAGGATCGCCGCAAACAGCCGCGTGTCGAGTTTGGGCATCCCGGATGGAACATCCGGGATACGATTCTTTTGGAGAGCATGCCTATGACTTGGTGTCCACGTCACACAATTAGACCCCGGGATTTCGGAGGTCTACGACGCCTGTGTGTGCAAAAGAAACACTGGAACCGGACTGCGTAGCCGTTTTCCTGCAAATAGGCGACTTCGACCGCGGCCATGTTTGTGCGCGATTGAGGCCATCTTGCGAGCGGGCGCCATTATCGCCTGGGCATTGATTTCGCCGCGATCCCACCGCGAGAAGTCAGCTGACCGCGAAACGGGGCGCCCAACGGTGGAAACTTTGTTTGTCACCACCTGCCTGCCCGCCCGGTCGGCCCGCCGCGCAGCGTAAAAACTTCATTTGCACCCGAACGCCAGAACTTCCCCGCTGCCACCGGGAAGCGGCGTCTGGGAAAGTTTAAGGGTGCGAGTCTGCCAACTCCGCAGACTTAGGCACTCAGTTTCAGCCGGCCTGCTCCGAAAAAATCAATACTTTGGATAATAAAATTAAAACTTTTGCCAATTCATTGTATTATAAATCTTCTTTTTCTGCCGGGCGTGGGGAAACTTTACGCGGAACCTGCGAGGCGGCTTGAGACACTGGCGTGGGGGCGGGAGTGTTATAACAACGCATCTCGCACGAGGGTGGGCCCGGGAGTGTAAAAGTTTCAATGACTGCTTAAACTTTTCAGTAGTTCAAGGTTAGGTTTGTGCCAACTTTTGGCTCAAATTAGCCCAAGTTACTCGCAGCGCTACCCGCACCCGGTGTGACATGCGCGCGATGAGATGAGGGAGGAGGGGGGCGTCGCAAGGGGATGGGGGGGGGGGGGACACGGGCGACAGACTTAGTGACAGAGAAAGAGTTCAATGAGCCAGTTTTGGAGAAAGTTCGATCGATCCGGTTCGGGGTTTTGTTGTTCTTGTTGTTGTTGCTTCTCGACGCAGTGGGTGAGGTGATCATGCGGTACTGTTGTTCTATTTCTGGACTGGCTACTGCTGCCGGAGCATCAACCGGTACGGCAAGCAGCTGTCGGCAACTGATTTAACCGGTTCGACAACCAGATCTCGAATGTCCATTGGGTGCTCAGTGAGTTCTCACTATAAAAAGCTATTTCTGGAGAGGTTCTGGAGGTCTCACTGGTGCGGCCAAATCCTGCCGCGAGTTGGTGTCCAGGAACATCTTGTATCACACCGCAAAGTGCTGCCGGTGCGAAGATCTCGCATGTCCACTATATCCGGTATCCGTCTCTGCCGCGCTGAATCGATTCCCAACATTGCCGGCGTGTTGAACGTGCAGGAAGTAACACCTTCAGCACACCATGCATGAGTTTTTCGACGTACTCACCCTCAAACACACACACACACACAAACTGCTTCCAACACCGACAACGATGGCGACGCGACAGCAGACCGGATCGATCCGACTCCGGTACCCCAAAATTTAATCGAGTTGCGTAGGGCAGGATTTTCACTGACGCGCGCTTGCGTGCGTGCGTGTGTGTGTGTGCGCCGCTGTGCGTAAAATGTTTGTAAACTTTAATTAATGCAAGCCCGTAAAACTTTAGTGCCTCTCCCGGCCGCTCCGCCACTCCTGTGCGAGTGTTTTTAAACTGCTGCGACGGTGACGCGGGACAGCCATTTTAAAACTTTCCCGCCGAAGAAAGTTGCTTGCGCCGGGGGAAAAAGTTTGCGACCATGAACCCGGTCCTCCTCCTCTCGCAACCGTGTCCCCCTATCAACACCCATTCATAATTCGCGACTCTGTTCCAAACTAGGTTTGCGAGACGGAGGGAGAGAGGGAGAGAGAGAGAGAGAGAGAGAGGGCGGGAGCTGCATTAATATCTTCCCGGTCCCAGCTGGTTTGATGAAGCGCGCGCTTTCGGGTGTTGATTGGTGTGACGTCACACACGCACGCTCCCACACACACTTACGCATATAGAGCTGCCAGCCAGCGGCCGCTAGATGGCGCGAAGGGCTCGATGTTGGTAAACAGGATTAGCGAGTGTGTAAATGTGATCTTTTGACAGATTGAGGCTTCCATTTTTTTATCCATTAGGTGAGTACAAACTGAAGAGAGAGTTTGATACCGCCAATGAACGCATAAAACACTTAAAGTTGAATGACATTTTGAAGTTTTCTGTCATATTGACACTTGATCTTCTGTATTCTGACGTTACAGGATTGCATACCCTGCAGCGCGGTTAATCGAATCGACCTTATAGTATGCAATCCGCATTCAAGCGAGATCACCCTTAAAAGAACTTACAAATTGCATACATTCAGGCTGATAAAGCATAGTAGAACCTCTCTTAAATAAAGGATACTCTTCAAATCTAGTTATTTTAGCAGAATCATAGGTATAAAAATACTAAATAAGAAACATTGAAAACCTCCAAAAACTGATTTTTATGGTTCAAAGGCGTCCGGTTCATCTCGGACGTTTTGTTTGTCAAACTCTGAAGCCAGCTCTCCGGCAGCGAACTGTACCTCAAGCGCTAATCTGCACGCCTCTAGTAAACAAATCGCTCATTCGCGGCGTTTGAAGATGGTAAATAATGACTAATCCAATACTTTCTAGCTTGCAACCGTTAGTGTCGATTTTTTCGCTCACTTCACTCCGCCCAAACGGCTGTATTGTAACTCCAACAACGTCCGCAGGCGTTTCACTTCGCAGGCTCTCATTTCGCTATTCCCTTCCTAACGCTGCCCGGCAGAGCCGTAATCGGATTCGCGCCGGAGCCAACTCCACCACTGAAAGGCGTAAGCTCCTCGCTTAAACGTCACCGACCGCACCGAATCGTACACCGCGGTAAACGACGAAACGTTGCTGCATGATTTATGATTTGTTTTTGTTTAGCGTCGGGTGGCCGTTTTTTTTTTTGGTTTGCTGTTCGTTGCCTCGGTAATATCTGGCGCATCTCGTGCGCTCGCGTCGAGACACGGAGTCGATTCCGCTCTCCGGCCCTTCCGGCGTACTTGGTGTTGATAATAATCTCGCTAATTACTTATTAATGAATTGTTTTTGCGTTACGGTGTGTGTTTGCAGCACGACCGTAGGCGAACCACTGTGCTGTGTGCCCGGTAGTGAAGCATTACGGTGTAAATTAAAATTAATAATACCCACCAGCTCCGGCTGCGCGAACCTCAGCGTGAGAGCGCTCCCGGTAATGGATTAGAAACCGAGCGCCTGGTGCCGTGCCGTGAAGTGGGTTGTTTTTCGCCGGTTCCGCGCTCGTGCCGCCGAGATGTGATTGTGTCTGTGTGGCTGTGTGTGTGCGTTCCTTTCTTTTTTGCCGTGCGAAGGTAGCAAATTAGTTGCAACAACAAGCGGGCGCGTCCTTATCGCACGGCCGTGAACCGTCAAATGTGGTACCGAAATGTACCATGTGTGTCGTTTGCGTTTGGTGCATGCATGCCAACAAGCTGTTTGGTGCGGCGAGATCAGCGATGAGCCCGGAAGCCGAGCCGAGTGGTTTTTGGGGAAGTACTTCGCGCTGAAAGCTTGGTTGCAATGAAAATTGAAATAGCAAGCAACAAAAAACGGATTGACTCCAAAGTTAAGTTGTGCCGTAAACACGATCGTATCTGGGCGTTGCTGGGCGTTTTGAAGCGCCTGGCAGTATGCAATCCGCATGAGAAGTGAGTGAAAGAGGAAAAACGTAAATATTACCCATTAAATTGCACTCGTTGCATTGGCCTCGTACAACTTTATCGAGTTAAGGTGGGCTATGCACTTAGCAATATATTAAACACAAACATAATGAAGCTAATAAATAAAATCGCATGACACACGCCCGAGATATGAGGAAAAAAGAGGGAAAAGTGATAATAACGAAGATCAATCATATTCCGCCTATATTTATGCAACATGCACTACACCATTCGGTCCGATTTAGTGGAGACTCTTCTAGGCTCACACAAATTGCTTGGTGAAAGGTGTTTTCAGAAAATAAGCGTAAATAAAAATAATTACATAATAAAAAAGAAGACTTTATAAAAGTTTTTTATTTTTTTAAATTATTTTTCATTAAATATATTTTAAAAAAATCAATATCCTGTTTAGTCCTGCAAGTGAGATCTTTTTTACATTATTTAATTCGTGTCATTCCGCAAGCCCTTCACTGTTTTGCGGTTTGCATACCTTTTAGGCGCACCCACTGCTCAATTACGTTCGGAACGATCGTTCGCGACTGATATCACCACCAGGCGGGAAGCTTTCCCTGTTTCCCTTTTCCCTTGGCTGGGCTGTGGCGTATTTCGGGGCTCTCGTTCTCGTTCTCGAAGAGTCATTTACTTCAAATGCAGTTGCGCTTCGAGCCTGCCCCGGGGTTTGGCTGTTGCTGTTGTTTCGCTTTCCCTTCGTTGGCAAAAGTTTAAAGAGCCCCATTGAGTGTCGGCGAATGGTGCCTACTCACGCGCTTGATGGGCCGGTTTATTTTGGGCCTCGGTCCTGCTCAGTCTCCCTTCCCACGGAAAGCACGTGCAGCGTGCGCCACCCGATCGGTGTGGCAAATTCTTTTTTGATAGCCCTCCGCCAGCTGCGACCGATGCGACCACACGTGGTGCGCTTCGATGTCACATTAACGCAAGTCACGCTGCCGTTTTGGGGGATGGGGCTGGAGTGACGGTGAGAAAATTCAATATCAGCAGCACACTCGTGCGGCGGCGAGATCTCGCTACAGAAACGCTCCGGCACCAATGGTGGCATTTATTGGTGTGCGAAACCAGTTTCAGGCTTTCCCGGGCCCGGGTCGTTAATTAAAAAGCGTTGGGTGCTAATGGCTGCTAATATATTTTGTTCTCGCAACACGCTCGCCATCGTTTAGTCCGGGCTGGGTCGAACCTCCCCGCCCCGGGGAGTAGGAAAAGTAATGAGCTTTTTCGCACCACTCGTGCGCCGAAGGGGAGGGCGGTCAAGAGTTTCGATTTCTTTGCATTGTTGCACGAAGCGGTCAACTACTCGACCGCAAGCAGGAATTCACATGGAGCTTTACAGGCGAGAGTTAGGCAGAGCAGAGCAAGAGCAGCTAAATTTATCGTCCATTTGCTTCCAGGAGGCTGCAGTGTTTTGAAACTGAAATGTATCTAAATTTCAGCTGCCTGCTCGGACATTTGTACCATTCTGAGAAACATATTGTGTGCTAGCCAAATGCACTGCAAAAAAAGCAAAAATTAGAAACCGACTATAAATTTAACAGCAGTGTTTGTGATAATTACAGATTAACGCCTAGATGTATGCAGCGTTCGTTATTAAATGCCCACCCTGAAACCATTTTAAATGATTATTTTTTAAGTGTGACAGATAATTAAACAATAGATTGTATTGACGCCTAAATGTATGCAATGAATTAGCTTAAAATCAGCCTAGAAACAGAAATCGAAGAAACGACAGCTAAGAAATAATAAGAAACAGAAGATAAGCTTAATTGAAGTTAAATTTTGTTGTTTTAATACAATAACAGATTAACGCCCAGATGTATGCAGCGTTCGTTACAAAATGTTCACCCTGAAACCATTTTATATGATTAATTTGTTGATGTGAGTGAAAAATAAGAAATCAAATGCGTTGACGCCTGAATGTATGCAATAAATTTAGCTCTTCCATTGCATGCAATATTGATGGTTTTCTTTTGAATTTCCTTCGAGTCACACTTCACTCTCCGAAGCGTTTTGTGTTGCCCTTAATTAAACCTATTTTTGGTACGAGTTTCGTTGGATGGAATGGTAAAAACGGTATGCTGTAGTGTGGACTCATCGCTTCGTAGTGTCTATGGTTTTAAATATTCAAGCAGAACTATTCAACTCGTAAGACAAACTACTTACAGCGGGGTTTGGTGAAGATTCTCCACCTCTCGGTGGCAGGTCTGCTTCAGTGCTCTGCGTGCTGCATACATCTCGGGCGTTAATCCAAATTTTACGACACTCGCCACTGACTGGACTTGCCATGTTGATTTCGCAAAATGGCTTGATGCGTGTGTGTGTGTGGGTGGGTGGGTTGGGAGAGACTCCTCCCGCACCGCAACATTACACGGTGGCACGTGAAATGTTGCTAATAGTTTCTGCCCGAGCTCGCTGTCCGGAATGCGCTGGTGCGCCCTGGTCATCCACTCCAGGGAGCGAAAACTTATCGCCGGTCCGGTTTTTCGGCACACTTGACTGCGTTTTCTTGCGACCCTTCTCGGGACGCAGACGTAGTTGTTGCGGGTCGGGCCGAAGACACAGCGCTCCGTTCCGTAATTATCTCGCCAGCCCCCTCGGGTCCCGGGGCCGATAAATCGAGAAACGAGTCGAATCGAGCGGTCGAGAACACGCGTTGCGGTAAAAGACGATCGGATCCTGACCTCTACCTCTGCTCTCTCTCTCTCTCTCTCACCGGCAGGACAGCGAACCCTTTTCAAGAAGCGAATTTCACTTTTCACCAGCAGACCTGTCAGCCGAGCCGGATCAGGCTGCCCCCGAATGCCCGAATATCGTTGAAATGATTTGATTTCATTAAAATGTGTCCATCCCGGGATTTTTGCGTGTGCCGGGAGTTTTTTCTCTCTCTCTCTCTCTCTCCCGACAAACCCGACCCGCATCAGAAAACTGGTCGGCGTCATTTCCATTCCGATGGAATGCTTCCGCAACCGAAGTCATAACATTTCGTAAGAAAAGAGCGTCTTTCAGCGTCAGCGGGCAGCTTGAAAGGAAGGCAATTGCTACCACGCCTGAAGGGTATGCGAGTCGGCACGCACGTTGCATACGGCACAGGCGCACACGGTGGTAATTTTCTAATTGAAAATTAATATTTGTCTGCCGGCAGTTGAAGTAGCGTTCAGGTAGCGCTTTTTTTCGCTTTTTCTCTCTCTCTTAGAGTGTTTTAAACATACATTTATCCCGGCAGTGTTCGAGGTGGGTCGATACCGAGTTGTTTTGGCTTACGTGTGCAACCGCACACAGGCGTGGCTGGGAATGGGGCACTATATCGATACGTTTAGCAGCCCGGACCGGTTCGCCCGGATGGAGGTTAAATCCCTCGCTTAATCTCTCGGCGTGATAACAGAATTTATGAGCCAACCCGTTTTCCTTCCGGGACCACCTCGATGCTGGTGGCGAACTTTTGCCGCTGCCGGTCCTGCTGGTTCGGTAGCTGCTTTCAGATCTGCTGGTAAGAAGTGAGCTCCTGGCTGCATCGAAAGGCGCCGGACTCTCGTTTGGGGAATTACGAGTCGATGGGCTCGCTTCCCAGGCAAACAAGCAAGCAAATCAAATCTCGCAGCACGGAAAATCACGGGCACGGGTGTGAACACATCACGGGGGAAAATATTAGCCTCCCTAATAGAACGGGCAGGATGAAAAAAAAAACAGAAAGCCAACATCACTTGCAGTTAATTTCTGCACCATTCACAGCCGCACGCTGCTCGACGCTGGCTCGAGTGGTTAATCTCATTATCGTGGAATTGTGCTGTGCAAACGAGTGAGTGTCTTTCGCAATCTCACTCTAAAGCCCAACGTAGGGCGAAAGAATAAAAAAAAAAAAAACACCGGCATCCCGCTCGTTGGCGTGCGAACTCAGCCAGAACAAAGTGGCGTTATTATGTGTACGTATTTTGATTTTATTTCCCCATCGCTTCGCCCCCGTCCCGCAGGAAACAGGGCAACATCATCATCATTAGCAACGCGCCCCCCCCCCCCCCCCCCCCCCCCCCCCCCCCCTTCGCCCCGTCGCCATCATCATCATCGTCGTCGTCGTCGTCGTCATTCCCGGCAACACATTGATGGGTTTTGGGGCCTCGTTATAAATTGCAACTATATTGCCAGAAGTTGGTGACTGCTTTGTTATTCATTCGTCGTAACGTGATGATGGTTTTTTTCTTCTTCTTCGTCTCTTGCTGCTTTTCTCCGCACGCCATCGCAGCACGAGCACATCGCGCTGCCTGATCCGCCTGGGTTAGGAAATCTCGGTCACTCCGGGCACGGTGGGACTCTGGTGTGGAAGCGGCCAAAAGGCTCGTCGAACTCAGTCAGTTAGCTGCTGCAACGTTTGCGCCTGCAAGTATGCAATGGAAAAAATATTGGATCTTATACACTCCATACCTATACGCCCACTTGTTTTTTTAGAATACAATGAAAACTTGAAGAGATAGATAAAAATGATGTTCTACTAAGTTGTAGATAATAAAAACATACGTCTGTGGCGATTTTTTGACATTTTTCCACACACTATTACTATTTTTTTAACTGCCGTCAAAATTGCTCCCTGTAGTATTACTATACGTCCACTTACGAAATTTTTTTCTTTTCGATACAAATAACCGTTTTAAAATTCAATTAAAAACACAAAAACTTTTAAACGATCTTGAGTAATGTAGGAATATTTTTGAATGATTTTTTTAAATGCATTACGACTTGTTTAATGCACTTGTAAGGCTCAAAATACGAAATTTCGTATATTTAGAATTTTAGTTTTTTTTTGGGTACATATTTCAGGTCAAATTTTTTATGTCATACTGCTGAAAGTATAACCTTTCGTACCATGTATAGTAATTGCTGATTGATAACCCGCAACATGTATAATAAATGATTAAATTTGCGGAAATTGGCACATTTGCGATGTTAATCGATTTCAAATCGAAGTGTCGTAAAAATCGAAAACCAAACGTATCAACGTACCAGTAGGCTGGACATACTAATGAAATGTGACAGAATGCATAAAAAAATTTGCCAAAATTCTTTTTCCTGCCTGGAGCTACGGCCAAACTTGGCCTCTTTGACGACTGGTGCCTGAAAGTATGCACCAAAGCAATTTCTCCGTATTTTTCATACCGAAAACACTCAGTTAAACGCAGAAAAAGAGCAACAAACACCAGAAGCTCCCGTTGTGCGAAGGAATCGACGTGAAAAACCCGAAGCAGCTGGACGGAAATGGCCGTGGCGAAAAAAAAAAAACACACAAAAATGAGCAAACGCGAAAAAAAAACCCAGACCCGGGCCAGGCGAAAGTCTCATTTATTTTTACAATTTTTATTCTCATTCATTTGATTTTTTAATCCCCACCAAGCGATGCTCGCCCCGTGCCCCGTGGCCTCGTGCTCGAATACGAGAAAAAAAAAAACGAAACCGGGAACCGTATTTTCTTCCCGCTCCTACGGTTTTGCGTCATTTTCGGTATCGGTTCACGCCACGGTGAGCCGCCGAGTGCCCCCGCCGGGACTGCGTGGAGAGGCTCGCGCGAGATTCGCCGTGGGTTTTTTTGTTGTTGTGTGCGCTTGTTGGTACTGCGTTCGGTTACTCTTGCCTCCACGTCTCCTCGGCTGTGTAGGGTGGATGGTTTTTTTTCTTCTCTTCACTCGCTCGCTCGCTCGCTCGCCCGCTTGTCATTCGCGCGCTCCATCATCGTCATCCATTTCCCAGCCGTTTAAGTGCGCGGAACCTCTCGACGCGACTCGGAACTTTATTCAACAAGTCAATTTAGAGACCACTCATCAAAGCGAGCGAGTTGCCGGTTGCGGTGCTGCGGTTTAAACTTGATCGGGGTAAGATTTTTTCGCTTTCGGATGTGTTTTTTTAAAGGTACTTTTTTTTCTTGCAGCTAGAGACTGCGACCAGCTCGAGGCAGCGGTTCCGAGTCCCGGTCTATTAGTGTCAGTCAGTCGAACGGGGCAGAAAGGCATCGTAATTGTCGTGTTTCGCTTGAGACCAAGAGCACTTGAGTGTCTCATTGATGCTGAGTGCGTATGTTTTTTTTGTTATTTTCTCTCTCTCTCTCTCTCTCTCTCTCTCTCTCTCTCTCTCCCAGGAGCGGTGGAAAACCTAGTTACGAAACGTCCGGTTTGATGGGAAGCAGTTTATGTTCGTCATTAGAAACGGATCAATCACTGTCCGGTGGGTGGAACCAGGAGTTATTTACACGTTGCAATCATAAAATACAAATCAATCTCAAAGATGAGCTTCTGCTCCGTCCAACCCTTGCCTCGTGCGCCATGCCGGAAGCCAAAATTTCGCCAGACATGTCCTCTGGGCTGGGCCGCACGATTTCTACGCTCGCATGCCCGGGAATGCCTGGCATCTGCGACATCACAAGGAAGCGAAACGAGCAGGACAGCAGAAAAAAAAACGAAAGAAAGAAACAAAAACTCAAACAGGATGATGAATTGGAGGCCGAGGTCCCCCCGCCGGGGGAAGCCTGATCCGTGGTCCCGGTGCCTGACCACTGCAGACCACGTCCGGCGCGTGCTCCATTGTCCCTCGGCCGGGCTCTGCGCTCCACGTTTCATCATCATTACTTTTAATTATTAAATTGTTCCTTTTGAAAATTTACTCCTTCCCCGCCCGGCGCACACCGAATGCTGTCCGAGTGGAGCGAACGCCCGGATATTGCACACAGCGTGTCCCGGAACGGTTGCCTCGACGACGATCCCTTTTTGATTTTAGCCGGCATTTCTTGTCTTTTTTTTTGGGGAGGGGGGCACTGCTTCGTTTCGGATCTGTGCGCTCGCTGGTCACTTGAGCGCTACACGTGATGTGTACCGTATGCATAAAGCGAGCGTAGAAGCAAACGACAAGGCAGACAAAAAAAGCAACAAAAAAAACCCTCGCCGATGTATTTGAAACATAGTAAAAACCCCATTCATGTGACCGTTTAGACAATCTCGCTAAAAACTTCCTCCTCGGGCGCCAGTCCTTCCTGGCACACGTGCGGGTTTCTTCCCTTTCGTTGGTGCGTTTTTTTCTTCTCTCTTCTCTCCTCTCGCTCCCGGTGCATGGTTGATGAATCTTTCGGGCAAACAAGTGGTAATTCATCATTAGTTCGCTGTTGTCTCGGTTGTCCTATCGGCGCGGCGGGAGCTGAATGAAGGTTGCGGTAAATTTTTGATGTATCAATTTATAATTACGTTTTAAAAATATTAGCAAGCGTGAATCGTTTTTATACGGTGCTGCCGAGCGTTGGACTAGCCACTTTGCGCCTGAATGTATGCATTTGCGACTCGTAGAGTGTTGCTGTGTAGACATTATTTATTCAGGTTCAGGTAAAGCGTTTATGAAGCATTTGGCAAAGCATTTTGTTGCTGTGATTCAGCATCTTTTCGCCTAAAAGTATGCAAATGCTTTCTTAAAACAGTATTTTTTGCATAACAAGCATCTGTGATTGAGGTAAAATTTTTATGCATCAATTTATATTTATGTTTTAAAAATATCAGTTAGCGTGAATCGTTTTATACAATTCAATATCATTTCGCCTAAAAGTAGGCAAATGCTTTCTTAAAACGGTTATTTTTTTGCATAACAAGCATCTGTGATTGAGGTAAAATTTTGATGCATCAATGTATAATTATGTTTTAAAAAT
>KB673046.1:607962-660989 GCA_000349145.1 Anopheles dirus
TAAATCGATTTATACAATTCAGTACCGTTTCGCCTAAAAGTATGCAAAACAGTTTTTTGCATAACAAGCATTTGTGATTGAGGTGAATTTTTGATGTATCAATTTACAATTATGTATTAAAAATATTACCGTAAATCGATTTATACAATTCAGTACCGTTTCGCCTAAAAGTATGCAATGCTTAAAAACAGTTTTTGCATAACAAGCATCTGTGATGTGGAAATTCCACATGTGTTAGGGGGCAAGTATGCAAATTGCAGTGCAAAATTCTTTGCAAATGCTTCAATGCTTGATTTTACTCAATCTATATGCATGTATTTGTTTATTACCATATCTTTTCCATCCTTTACAGGTCGCTAAAATGGTGCAAAATTACAAGAATCAAAGGTACGGTGGCGTAATCCCGGCATGATCTGATTACGTCGTTTCACATGCCCGAGCCGGTATGCAAACCAGTGATAGAGTTTTGGTAGAAAACGTCACAAAAAAGCTGACTTGTCGCTCTTCGTCCACACCCCGATACCGTCCCGATATAGGGGATAAATGTTAGCTACTCAGCTACTTACCGAACGTGTAGGCTAGCGCCGGAAAAACAGGCGCAGGGCAAGCAACGCGCACATACTCCGAGCTGCGAACGGGTGAAATTACATTAAACGTAGTCTCAATTAAATTTAATGCTAAATTAATCTTTTTTCTTCCACCAGCTCCATCCACGTCCCGCATGTGTGTGCGTTCGGCTGCTTTTACCGGTGTAAAACTTTCCTTTAAATCATCCAGCGCGTACACGAACGTACGATGACGACGACGACGACGACGACGACGACGACGATAGTTTTAAAACCGATGCGGCAGAAAGCGCCGCACCGGCAGCAGCAGCAGCAGCGAAAGCGAAACTAGCGCTTGGTTCGTTGATTTTTAAGGTTGTTTATTGCCCGACACGGTCTAGTGGCGGTAGTTGCAATAATTCTGCTTTATTGAACGAGCCACTCGAGCCGTTGCCTGGCGCGGCCCGGTGCGGCGCAAAACCCGCTGCGTACGGGGTTTCGGCGAGAAAATGTCTGACGCAGCACGGGCGCCTTCTTCCCGTGCACCGAGCGAAGGGTTTTGGGGATTAATTTCGCCAGCTTACCCGGTTTGAGCCCCCGGGTTTCGATGACACTCCAGCCGAACCTGGGCGCTTTGATCCTGCCGGGGAACGTGAAGGCCCGGCCCGGCTGCGAAAGGTCCCAAACCGAGCGGGCTAGATAAAGAGTTAATAGTGAATTTTCGGGTCGAGCTGAAATGGATTTAAATGCCAAATAGAGTGTTTTCGATGCAATAGCTATCTCGCGCCTGAATGTATGCCGCGTGGGTGCGACATTCGAGCAGAATCGAGCCTACCGAGGCTGGGCGCGTTGCATACCTTCCGGGCGCAACATCTGCATCACAATGGCGCTTTGGAAAGCGTGATTAACCATTTATTTGTTGAATTGTAATAAAGTTTCTGTGTTACTTGAAGCTACGGAGCACCTTTAACGCTCTGACAATCGGTACGAGGGTAAACATCGCTCCAGCAACGCACGTAAGACGTATCAAACCGTAAGACGGCTGGGATTACGGGGGCTCCAGGGTGGATGACTTCGGGGTGTGTGTGTGTGTGTGTGGTAATGGTGGTGATTTGTAACTCAACGGTTAACCTTTAGTGCGTGGTTTTCGTGCTCGGTCGGATATCACTGCCTCTACACACACACATACATACATGTAGAGGCAATCGAATCGTCCACAGAGCCGAGCGGTTTTCTTCAACTCCGGAGCTGAAGCATGCGGCAGATTGCCTATCTGAAAATGCCATATTGGCGCAATCGTTTGATGGTTGGTGGTGTGGCTGGCAGCCTGCGGGCGACGGCGACAAGCAGCGAGACAAAGCAGGGGGCCATTTTTAATGAAGAAATATTTACACTCATTTGTTCGAATTGAGACGATTTGTTGGGCCCTATCAATTGGCTCCTCCTTCCCGCGGTCCGACGGTCGGTAATCCTCGGCAGCAAGTGAAATGTAAACAAATCATTAAAAGATGAAAACGACCAGCCCCGCCAGCGCGGAAGATAAAGTGTGCCGCGTGTTATCAGTGAAGTCATTAAAATTAGATGATTCGATTTGATTGCTCCCTCCGCAGCGTGGATGTGACAAAACGATGCCGCGCGATTTCTGCTTCCGTTTCGCCGCGCGGAAGACGGAGCCCGGTTGCCCCTGGTGCCGCTCCGTTCCACGTCACGGAGGCGGGCATATTTCAGCCGCCTGCTGAGGCTGGTAGTTTATCATCCCCGTCGGTAGGCTCGCCCGGCCCGTCAGCTTTAACTGCGGGCGCTCGAGGTGACAGTTAGAGGTTTAGCGGTCGGCTGCGGATGCGAAGAGCTAAATTAAGTTACACTTTCATTCATCATTCAAGCTTCCGCCGGCGTAATTTCCGCACGCGCCCAGGGAGTGGAAGAAAAATGTGGTCCGATTTGACGATTACCGGGGCCGGTTGGGAAGGCGCTGCCCGTAGCGACTGTGCGAGCCGCCCGGAATGGGTATCGGTTTGCTGATAATTTCCGCCGTTCAGGCTTGATTGGAAATTTCATTACGTGCAATCACATTTAAATTGCGAGCGATAGGCTTCATTTTTACTGTTGCTTGCAGGGTGTAGCCTCGATTGATTGGATTTAAATATGTTTTCATTATATTTTTTCGAATCAAAGCAAAATTATTGCAAGCGAACGAATCAAAACCAAACGAGCGCCTAAATGTCTGCTCTTGATGAGCTATTAAAGCGTTCATGGTTTTTTTGCGTGCTGCATACTTTAAGGCGCAACGGTGCTGGCCTACTTTCATGTGACATGCTTTGAGGTTGAAAATAAATAATGACAAATTAACAAAAAATGTGTTGGATGTTTAACGAATACAAAAGTATGCAATCTGCAAAACAAAATGTTCTTCTCGAACTATTTCGCCTTAATTTCCCCTGTCCCCTTAAAACCCCTTAAGGGTTTTTTATCGGTTTATTCGGGTAGATTACAATGAATTCGTTTCAGACGCCTAAATGTATGCAATAATGCCGTAAATAATACCAGCCTATAAAAGTGGTTCTTAATCAAACGTAAGTTACTGTCGTCAGATGGCAACATGTGTTCAAAAATAAGCCTTACTGCCTACGGAAAGACCAATTCATTCAGACAGATGAGCTAGTAAAGCGTTAATTGTTTTAGTTTTTTTTAGTAAAGCGTTAAACATAATGTTGTTATTGAATTATTCTGACTGAATGTCCCCTGTCTAAAGGTTTTTTTTATCGGTTTGTTCGGATAGATTATATTGAAATCATTCCAGACGCCTAAATGTATGCAATAATGCCTTAAAATAATACCAGATCACGTAAGTAAGCTACTGCAAAAACGTCAACTGACTGCATGTGTACAAATAATGAGCCTTACTGCCAACTGTGTAAAGGATACTCTGTAATACCACAATGTGCAGCGTGAATGACTCGGTGATTTCTTCAAAATGCTCTTCGATGCCACCACTTTGACATTTATAAGCCTAACTCACTGACTGAGAGTAAAAGTATCGACTCCGATACTTTCGTCCTTCTCAAACCTGTGTTGGGGTAAGAGGTGGGACTTATCATCATCATCAGACGCCTAAATGTATGCAATAATTCCGTTAAAATAATACCAGCCCTCAAAAGGGGCTTTAATCAATCGCAAGCAACTGCAAAGGCGTCAACCGACCGCATGTGCACAAATAATGAACCTCTTTGCCCACTGAAAGACCATTCCAACAGTTGTCTAAAAAAAAAGAACGCAAAAATCACGCCAAACCATCACATCAGCTGCTTGGTGAATCGATAATACTCATATTTTTCTTACGTCAACGATATGTTTTGACACATGTCGGTTCGGCAGCGTCCTGTGCCCGGGGAGAGGAGATTGTCTCAGGCAGATAGGCGCACCGGGCACGTTTCGGGGCACGCATATCTCCGGAGTCTAGTTTGCCGATAGTAATAACAATAACAACCATTCCCCGAGAACAAAACCCCCGGACCGGTCGGCGTGACTATTGTGGCCTGCCGGTACGTTCTGCCACCCGCAAAGCATAAATCTTTATTTATGCTCGGGACGGAAGAAACCGGGGGTAGGAAGGTGGGGAACCAGCGCAAGAACGGGGCAAAGAACAGCACCCGGCATGGTCGGCCACGGGGCCAGCATAATGTGCTTCAGTTGACACGCCGCCCTGCCTCGGAAGGTGTATGCACGTATGCAAAACTCGTCCCCGGTCAGGAGCGGTGGGAACATTCCGGGCGTAAAAAATTGATTTGATTTGTTGCTCATGTTGGTCGTGTGCAAATTTGCTTCGAACATGGAGCAACTCACACACGCAAACAAAAAATTCGGAGAAAAAAAAAACCGCCCCAGAAACCCGAAACCGAACATTTGGCATCGTGTCGGGCCATTTGAATACGCAATTCTTATGCAACCGGGGTGCGACCCCGGCAGACCCCGGGCGGAGGATGGGTTCTCGTTGCAAATTGTGGCACCCGCCCGATCGCTCCGTTCGAGCGGCCGTCCCGAGAGGGTTGGCTTTCATCGAACCATCGGCTCCGGGACATCCTTCGCTCGCCCGCCGCGCCGGACGCGCACAAATGCTGACCTTTTCTTTGTGCCGCTCCAGGCTCCGAGGGTGGCCTTTCTTGGTGGGTTCGTAGCGTTTTTTTTTCTCTCTTCTCCTGCGTGTGTGTGTGTCGCTTCCCGGTGGGGGTAATTGTAGGGTGTGCGGATTTGAATAGTGGCAAAAACCACCATCGTGGGTTGACTGACGGGGCTGTCGGCTGTCCGGCTGTCCTCCGGCCGTCATTGGCACCCTGCTTCTGCTGCAGCCACCAAACTCCCTCTCGATTGCTCTTAATTTTAACAGCACGGGGAGAGAGAGAGAGAGAGAGAGAGAGAGAGAAAGAAGTGCTGCACACTCCTTCACACTCCAGCCTGGGAGTGGCATAAATCTACATTCCAAGAAGGGCCCTCATTCCTTCCGGATATCCATTCTTTAGCCGACTGCCGGCTCGCCCGCTCGGGTGGCAAGCGACTGTTGGGATAATAATGTCAATCATGCGATCGGGAGCGAGCGCGCGGGTGCGACTGTGGCCCGGATAAATATTTTGACTGTCGTGACGTCTGCTGTGTCCGTCGGTGACTTTGAATGAGTTTAGGAGACAGAGAGAGAGAGAGAGAGAGAGAGAGAGAGAAAAAAACATCGGACACAAAAATGCTGATTCTGGGCGGTGAAGATTTGCGAAGACTCCGGCCGGCCGGAATGTCTTTGTTATGCCCCGGAACGGTCAACGCACGTCGGGTGGGAATCGGCGAAAATAGGAGCTGTTTTTATTATGAAATGAATACGCAAAAATAGCCTACCGGGCAAAGTCACTTGGTGCAGGGGCTCTAAGAGCATGCAAATTCATTAAACTAACAAGAAAGCAGCTGGGAAAGCGTTTTTAAACGATATTTTATAGATTGCATACATTTAGGCGATAGCGGGACAGTTTCAGCCCGGAAGGTATGCAATGGGCAAAATATTTTTGTTTCGAAATTAGGTGAAACCGACCACAAGTGTGCTTTTTTCAAGAAACTATTTGCAAACACCGGCTCTCTTCGCGTATATAGACGAGTTTTATAGGGTTATGGCACATCACATTACTAACCGCTTTAAAGCGACTGCGAACGACCGAACGGCTCTGCAGCGGACGGAACGTGTAACATTCCAAAGCCTGGTGGAAATCGGCAAAAATAGGAGATGTTTTTATTATAAAATGAATACGCAAAAATGTACAATACGGCCACCAAGGCCGTTATACTTATAAATTTAAAAAACGCAAAAATAACCTACCGGGCAAAGTAACTTGGCGAAGGTGCCCTAAGAGCATGCAAATTCATTAAACTAACGTAGAAGGAGCTGGAAACGCGTTTTTAAACGATATTTTATAGATTGCATACATTTAGGCGATACTCTAGCAGTTTCAGCCCAGAAGGTATGCAATGGGCAAAACATTTTTGTTTCGAAATTAGGTGAAACTGACCACAAGTATGCTTTTTACAAGAAGCCAGCCACAAACACGTTTCTCGTCGGCTGGTAAGGCTCTTCTCGCGTATATAACTGAGTTTTATAGGATTATGGCATATCTGAACATCACCTTACTAACCGCTTGAAAGCGAACGTGAACGACCGGATCTCTCTGCAGGAGAACGGGACGTGCAACATTTTAAAGCCTGGTGGAAATGACAAACCGAGCGTGACAGATCATTATTAAAAGTTGTTACGGGGTTTTTTGACAAATGGCTTAGCCCGACGGTCGGCTTCTTGCAGCTAGGGGGTTGCGTCTCCACGCCCGCAAAACCCAAACCGTGGCTAATAATAATGTGTCCCCCCGGACTGTCGCCTTACGCCCGGCGTGTGCATGTGCATACCGGCGAGTCCGCGCTGGATGATGAACCGGTTGGCACTCGAAACCAGCCACCGAAATAGAGAGAGAGAGAGAGAGAGAGAGAGAGAGAGAGAAAGAGAGAGAGAGCACAGCAATTGGCAAGACTCGCATGACTTCAGCACGGTGCACTCGGGGGCTGGTAAATATTATAATGAGCAATAAATTATGAAATTTGCTTCCTGTATATGTTAACCGTGCGCCTTCCGCCTGCCTCGCACATTCCCGAGCGTTTTTACAAGCCCCAAGTTTGAATGCCTGTGTGCGTGTGTGTGTTTGCAATGCTGGTTTTGCGAAACATGACGAGGTGTGTATGACCCGCGTGGCGCAGGTGTAGCCGCACCGTTCCGGATGCACTTCATGATCACTCACACACCCACACACCCACACACACACAGACACACACACACACACACACACACACACATACACACACACACACTCATTCGTGTAACCTTTCACCCCGGCCGAACACAACGTCTTGGGCAAGATTTCGAGCAAGCACTGATTCTTGGGTTTCGAATTGGGTGGTTGAAAAAGTTTCTAAAAATGCTAAAAAAAACGTATTTTAATGGCGAATAAAAGGGTTTTATGGTATTTGTAAGATGATTTGTACTGTAGATTTCATATTTTTAGGAACAGATTACTTTAACCAAGTAAAACGTGTTCAATTTACTCATAAACATGTATTCTTAATGGCTTTGCTGAGATTCTGCGCCCGAAAGGTATGCAATATACAATTCGGATGCCAAATAACATCTTTATTAATTATCTTCCTTGATTTTTTCGTCCAGATTGCACAGTTTTTTTATGGTTAGGGTACTCATACAGTGATGTGCACTTTAGATTGCATATTTCAAGCAGAGAATTGGCTTAACCAAGTAAAAAGTATCATTGGCTCATAGGCATGTATGCTAAATGGCTTTGCTGCGCTTTTGCGCCCGAAAGGTATGCAATATGCGATTTGGATGCCTTTAATAACTAAGCTACCATGAGTTTTTCGTCCAGATTGCACAGTTTTTAATGCATTAAGCTTCTCCTTACGCCTAAATGTATGCAGCATGAACTACAGAGCGTTAAAGTGCGCCCTGCTTAGATGCTTCGTCCACTCTGCAAGCGTGAGCTCACTTTTCTCCCAACCCAACACGAGAAGCATATGAGGGGGCCGCGGTTTGGAGGGAAAAGCGTCGACTACACCGACGTCGTCGTCGTCGTCACGAATTTAAAGGAACCGGTCGCGGTTGTTGCGGAAGTACTCGCCTGCTCTCCTGCCGCGATTTAGCAAACGCAACGCAAGCAACTTCGAGCGTCGCTGAAACATGCACAATTATCATGGAACATGAACCTAATAAACGCACCCGTTTCATTCACCCCGCCCGACCCTCCTTCCCTTTCCCTTCTCCCTGCTCTCTTCGCTCCCCTCCGCCCCACGGGCGCAAAAAACATTCATAAAGATTTATTTCTTATGTTTAATTTGTATTTATCCTCAGGGTTAGTTTTGGGTTTTTGTGCCGGGGCTCGGGGTTTTCGGTTAGTTTAGGTTTTTGCCCCGCGGACGCCCGGGCGTCGTCGTCGTCTTTGCGTTCGCCGCGTGTGTCGTGTGTCGCAAGGGCGGCTGTATGTGCACACTGCACAACACTGCCCGGCTTCACTCGTTTAATATTTAAATGAGGAGCGACGACGGGCGCACCGGGGCGAACGTAAAAGGGGTAATCCAGACGCTTCCGCTTTCTTCGTGCTTGTGTGGTGCGGTCGCAATCGATTGTGATGTGCGGATGCGGACCCGACCCGACCCGGCGGCGACGGTGGTTTCGGCTGGTGGAAGTTGAAGTTAATTATATACGCCGTAGCTACTTGGACGCTTCGTACCGTGCATTGCCTGCATCTAGGCGCACGGTGGTGCCCAAAATGCCGCGCGAATGCCGTACGGCCGGACCGTTAGGCCCGGCGTGAAGAGGTTTCGGGCGAGTGTTTGATTGCGGGCGCTAGCAACGGGCACGGGCGGCCTTAGTTTGTGCTGCAAATTTAAAGCATTAAGTCCTCTCAAAACGAACCACACGGTCCCATACGAGACCAGCTCGTAGTGATTGCGGGGGAAAAAAAAACGCGTCAATAGGGACTTTGCCGACGCCCGGAATGACCCCAGTCGCGCAAGGTTCGCGTCTTGGCTTCGCTTTGGCATGCGCCCGGTGGGTAGGCAATGCTTCGCGCGCTTCGTATGCATGTGAACACATTTCACAGCGCTTACGCGCGAATAATCCCGCCCTTTAACATACATTAGCGCGCTTCATTTGCATAAAACGCGCGTGTCGCTGCCGGTGCCGGTGGCGGCGGACGCTTTATGCTAATATTTTTATCACCATGGATCTTGTTATTCCTTTGCTCGCACCCTGTTCGCGACCGATGCGGCTGGGTCGGGAGGGGCCCGACAAGAAAGAGGGAGAGAGAAAAAAAACGCTGTAACGCGCTTCCACTCGCTGTCTTGCCTGCAGCGCGATGACAGCACTCATGAGCAGCTACTTAAATGTTCGCCTCCTGCTCGCCTCCGGTAACCGGTTGTGAGTGAAAATGTGTACAGAGTGAGGTTTTTTTTTGTCGCTGCTCGAGACGCGTTTCGGTTGTCTGACCACCGCGGCTGAGAGATCCACACGCTCACACGCACCCGGTGTCGCACAAGTGTCCTCCATTCGCTATTCATAAACACTCGATCCGCACACGCACAGCTCGTGACAAGTGCGCTCGGTACCGGGCACAAAGAAAGCGCGCGAGAAGGCGAAGAAACATCGTGAGCGCGGTGCGGCGTGTGTCAAATTTATGGCCAACCTGACGCGTGCCCGAGTCTGTCGCGAACGCAAGAGCTGTGCCGTAAAACGAAACACTTATCCGGGGTGTGTTTTTTTTCTGTCTTCTCAAATTCGAGGTTAGAGCAGACACAACACACGCGTCGCGAGAATCCTGATGGATAAATAATTGCTCTCTTGGATGTAAGAGGTTGTGTTCGACTCGACCTGCAAGAGGACTTGGAATTGTATAAATATAAACATCGATTTATGAAGTAAATTGCTTCAGATAACTCCATAGTAATGTTATAGCATTTTCATTCTGAATGCGCTGTGAAGTATGCAAAGCAATCGTTTAGACGGGCTGTATCCTTTTCTGATTGAATAAAATAAACTAACGCCAAAATGTATGCAACTTTCTGCATAATACTACGTGAGATTGCACAGCTTGATATTGCTTGATATTGTATAAAAAGATCGATCGATTTATGCAGTAAATTGTTTGAGATAACTTCGATGCAATTCTGCAGCATTTTTAGTCTGAATACGCCGCAAAGTATGCAAAGCAATCGTTTACACGGGCTGTATTCTTTTATGATTGAATAAAAATAGCTAACGCCAGAATATATGCAATGTACTATTTAAAACTACTTGATATTGCACTGAATGATACTGCTTGAAATTGTATAAAAAAACGCTCGATTTATGAATTAAATTGCTTTAGGTAGCTTCGTAGTAATTTAATAGCATTATGGGTCTGAATACGCCTCAAAGTATGCAAAGTAATCGTTTACACGGGCTGTATTCTGTTTTGATTGAATAAAAATAACTAACGCCAGAATATAAGCAATCTACTGCTTAAAATTACTTGATGTTGTACTGCTCGATATTGTTTTGCTTGATATTGCTTGATGTTGTATAAAAAACCGATCGATTTATGAGGTTAATTGCTTCAGGTAACTTCGTAGTAATTTTATTGCATTTTCAGTCTGAATACGCCTCAAAGTATGCAAAGTAATCGTTTAGACGGGCTGTATTCTTTTCTGATTGAATATTAAAAATATCGCCAGAATGTATGCAATCTGCTGCTTGAAACGTTTGATTCCATGTGGAAACCGAATCAAAAAGCAATTAAATATACTTGTAACACTGGAAAACCTAAAATTTCTTGCTGGAAATCGTGGGATGAACTGGTATCAAAGAAATAATTTTAACTAAATGAGCCATTCCCCCAATGAGCACAGTTCTTCAAGAGTGCTTCCACATACGCGAACGTTGCTTTTGCCTCTACAGGCTCCGGCACACAAAAAGGCACACATTTTCTCTGCCCGGTGCGGATCGAAGCATCCCTGCTGGCTCAGCAATTTTTTCCCGATTGCTTTTGCCCACTTTTGCGGAACGAACGCGGTAGGTTGAAATTCCTCGTCCAAATAAAATAGAAAAAAAACGAAGACAATCAAAACGATAAAGTGGAAGCAGAATTTGTGATGGCCAATTTTTTTCTTCTCCTCCCATTGCTCGCCTCGCTCGCTGTTGTGGCGACAGTGGCGACTTGACACGGGAGAATGATTCGCGCGTTTTGTGGTTTTTTTCCCGCCCCGTCGAAGGGATGACGAGCGGGAAAAGCGGGCGCCTCCTGGCCACGTGCGATTGCCGGGTAACCCAAACCGGCAACGGCAGGCTGTTGGGCTGCTTTGTATTTAAATTTTAAGATAAACAATTGCCGGAGATGGTGATTTCGGTGCGTTTACCGATCGGTATTGGTTTCAGTTTGATTGCATTCGGTGATATCGGTTGATCCGCGCGGTGCCGGGGGGAGGAAAATTACACGCCCGAGTGGCTGCTCGTTTCGGCTGCGCCAAACGCCGGCGCCGAATCGTCCGCTATTAATTCAATGACCGATTTTTATTCTCGCTTGCTTGCCCTTTTATTGGCACGTTTTTTTTTCTTGCTGCCCAACCCTCGCACCAGAGTGTTGCTGGGGCTGGAGGGAAATCGGAACGCGCGGGCACGCGTATCCGTATCGAGCGATCGATTTCCGGCAGGATGAGCTTAGATTTCCACCGTTTTCCGTCGCACGCTCCCGTGCCTGCTGGGCTTTCGGTTGGTTTGGTTTGTTTGTTTGTTTGCGTTCGGGATTGCGAAGGTGAAGAAGGATTGATGGGATTGATTTGTCATGGAGGCGAAAGGGTTTTCAGTAACAATCCGGCTCGAAGGACCAAATCTTGAAAACAGTTGTAGAATCTTTTTCAATATGAAAACATTACAGCAACAAGAAGAGTAATATATGTAATTATAGTTTCTTACAAATAAAAAAAAGTATTTAAAATTGCATAACGTTAGGCGCTTTTTATAAATTTTCGAAAATGTCTGACCTAATAGAGCTATAGGCTGGATGTGTAAGTATGCGCCTGAAAGGTATGCAAAACGCTCTACACATTGCTCGTTTAATGTTTATTATGACAAAACTTGAATGTTTCCTTGCTGTATAACACGAATCCAGCTCAAAAGCAACCGTAAAAGGCAAGTGCGTACAACGGGTCCATTACACGGTTCGATTTACAATCCGATTGCAAAACAACAGCAAAAAACACCTCCTAAATCCACTGGATGCACCCACGAAACCTCAAATACGATAAGCAAACTGACCGGAACGGATCAACTGTCCACCGGGCCCACCCCAGTGGCTCATAATTTATGGTTTCCTGTGTTTTCCGCAGCAGGGAAACTACGCCGCCCGCCCCCTGTCGAGTTTTTCCCCCTTTCACGCCGGCAGCAGATCGTAAATCGCAACCCCCCGACAGCTGCGTTCAACCACCGCCGTCTGGTGGGTGCGTGTGCGTACCAAATGACACCGATCCATCAGGTGGCATTCATTTGCATTCCACCTTGCCGGGGAGACTAACTTGCGCCCCGGGGCCCCGGGAATGGATTAATGGGAAATGAGTTCGGTTTCCGCCGGGAGCAGGGGATGCATTTGGCGCACGCCACGCCCACGGTAAGTGAGACGTCTACTTTAGGCCACGCGGGGTGGGGGGTGGCGTTTGGAGCCACCCAGGCCCAATTATCACCGGTACAGCTCACCGGTCACCCCAATTCGCCCGTCGCTGACTAATGGTAATCAATTTGTTTTGTCGGCTGCCTCGACCCACCACGCCAGTGGTTTCGCCGCGACCACGTGCGACTCCCGCCTCCCCAAATGTCGCACCGTATCGTGTGAAACACGATCGGCCAGACTGACCAGCGCAACCCGCGCCAGAAGGGGGAGCGCACGGTTCGCATTTGCATATTCCCACGGTTGAATGTAGTTCGCGGGAAGGGCGTGAAGTGCACTTTGCGACTGAGAGCGGCTGAGTTGACCCTTCGCACAGCCGCACACTTTTGCGCGCGTAATTGGTCTGTTTGACAGCGTGGGTGAGTGGATTATGGCAGCTAAATGGTGCAGGCCCCGTAACAGGTGGGTCTTTACGCTTTAAATTAGCGCCTAAATGTATGCTAATGTGCGCGGCCGCGTTGTTGCGCGAGGGTGCAACTATTTTGTGTTTTTTTGTGTGAGCGCAGTACCTCGTTATACTTAAAGATAAGGTTTCTGAATGATAAGACGAATTAACAAGTTAGCAAGAATAGTTTTACCTGGAAGTTTCAATTCTGCAGGTGGATCGAAGAATAAATCGTTAATTCACATTATAACCGCCTATATTGTTTAATAGTTAGCATGATCCTGGCAGTAAAGTGATCGAGATTCTTATCTCACATAATCTGTAAACCGGACTCAAGCACACCTTATTGCTTGTAACATTGAAACCAACCTTCAATGTTACTTCGGCTTGCTTAGTTTATGTTTTTCTTCCTTTGACGAAGGAGATCAAGTAGATGTCATTTATACTGACTTCCATGCTGCCCTTGACTCTGTCAATCACACGCTTCTGCAGGCTAAACTGTCAAAATACGGAGTTAATGGTGCATTAGAACAGTGGCTATCTACCTATTTGATCAACTATTTCTGCACCAATGCAATATCCGGTTGCCAAAAAAAATGTGAAAATTGTGTTGCTATAACGTCTTCAGAGGAAAATATCTCCGATATGATAGAAGACAGTTAAGTTCCCCGAACCGATGTTGTACGTGCCCTTGGTGTCCATTTAGATTCGGAAGTTATCGTTCCAGAACCCATTTCGAGCTCACCGCTTCGAAAGCGCTCCGTTTGTTAGGATTCATACTGCGCGTTGGAAAGGAGTTTGAGGAGCCTTACAGCCTAACACCACTCTACTGCGCTATAGTGCGACCGACATTAGAATTCGGTAGCTTACGATGGATACCAACTCAGCAAATATGGAATAGACAGAATAGAATCTGTAATGGTCTCTTGAATCTGGCGATCCTGATTGCCGTACTAGGTGCCTTCTGTTCGGACTTGAATCTCTGCAGCATAGACGAGTGACGGCTCGGTGTCTATTCTTCTGTAAGCGGTTCCATCGACGCCCCGTCGTATTCTAGAAAAGATACATTTTTTGGTACCTAATAGGATTCTTAGTCCACGGATTCTGTACGGAGAAACGACTTTAGGTCGACTAAACTCGGATCCAGTGATTCTATAACCAAAATGACAAAAATTCTCTTCTCAAAAAGTATAGAGGCTCTTAGGAGCAAGCTACGAAGCGCAGTTTTAATGCCACTTTTCCAGTGTTTTTTATCTAATCATTCGTTGAAGCTGAATTTTGTTTGCGCGCACTTAAATCTTCGGGATCTGTGTTCAATTGGGCTCGGTTAGGATTAAGAATTCGTTAAAAAATGAATGTGAAAAAACACTTGCGCTTTAAAAAATAGCGCCTGAATGTATACTATCTGTGTTTTTATTCTTAATATATTTAATATTATTATTAATCGATCTAGCGGATTTCAACGAAAAAAAAAAAAATTCACACAGATAGTTTATTTCGTACGTAAAAAAAATGTGCTAATTATGTTTAATTTTCTGTAACTCTTCTTTTTAACAAAATGGCGCATATTATTCCTTGCCGGTCCGATAAAAGACATTGCAAACTATCGCTCCGTGTCTTACGCCGGGCTATCGCTATCAGTTTACCCGTTCCCGTATCGATTATCTTTTCGCAGTTCTGCTTTTTTGTTGTTGGTCCTTCCCGCCATCACGTAATGAAGACCTAAACCGCAGGCCCTGTCGACTTTCTTCTGCTAATGAAAGGACGGCACAAAGTAGCGAAACGCACCGCCGCACGCGGGGCACGCGATAGTTTGTTTACTCGGTGAGTTGGTGCCGCCTGGCGTCAGCGTGATACGATTATCGTACAAAAAAAGGGGTAACGACGGGCGGGTTTGTTTGGTGATGCGCGTTGTTTGGAGCACCTGCCCCCGGGAGCCTTCTTCGCGTTGGCACAGGGCCGTTTGGTTTTTTAATGCATCGTGAAGACTAGCATGTCGAAGATAGGTTTTTATTCAATTAAAATTAATCATTGCTTGCACACACACACACACATACACACACACACGCATACGTATAAACGCACAGGGTAGGGAATCGTGTGCTGCTAAAGAGAGAGAGAGAGAGAGAAAAAAAAACGATAAAAAACATTCATATACGTGCAGGGTGAAAGTTTTAAGGTTGTTGACTCTTCGCTTCCGCCGGCTTCTCGCCGTCGGCTCATTACAAGCGCGATTGTTTAACCCGATGCGATTCCGAGCGGGCGCGTTTGTACGTGTGTGCGTTCGGTGTGGATGGATGAAACCCCCCGGTCGTTCCGGGTCAATTGGCGCCGTTCGTCGGGTTGGGGGAATAAAGGCCTTTTAAAATTTTTCTTAGATCATCACCATCTAACAATCGTGTGAGAGAGAGAGAGAGAGAGAGAAAGAGAGAGAGAGAGAGCAATAGAGAGAGAGAGAGAGCGCCCCACAAGAAGGGGCCCATAATTTAATTCATATTGAAAGTATCGATCAAACGCCGCGGCGTCGAGCAGGTGCATACATCCAGGCGCGGTTCGCTCGCGGGGCCAACCCAACGGTTGTAAAATTCAACCCATAAAACCGCGTGCTGCTGCTGGCCGGTGCGACTCACATGTAGCGCGGCGATACCGTGCCAAAGTATCGTTGGTGCGAGTTTTTAGTTCTGGTTTTTTTTGCTCCTTTTTTTTTCTTTGGTGTATTTGTGTGTGTGCTCTACCCACATTCAAATTGGCCCAGTCTGAACAAATCGTGTAATTATGCCGGGCGCGCCAAAGTCGCTCATTTGACCTTTTTCCCCGTTTTGAGTTTTGTTAACCTCGGCCAGGCAGATGGTTGGAAATTTTAAACCAGTTTTGTATGAATCGTGACCGACAAAATACTAAAAATTTAAATATACGAATTTCTTTATTTTGTGCCGAAAATAGTGCTTTAAACATGTCATAATGCATTTAAAAAATCGTTTTAAAATACGCCTACACTATTCAAGGTCGTTTAAAAGTTCTTGTATTTTTGATCGAATTTTAAAACGATTATTTGTATCGGAAAAATAAATTTTCGTAAGTGGGCGTATAGGTTATGTTACAGGGAACGATTTTGACGGTGGTGAAGAAATAGTAATAGTGTGTGTAAAAATGTGAAAAAACATTAAAAAAACGTATAATGTTACTATCTATAACATAAAAGAACACCATTTTCATCTATCACTTCTAGGTTTGGTTGTATTCTCAAAAAATACAAAAAAAAAAAAAAATACAGACGGGCGTATAGTTATGTTACGGAGTGTACATCATCATGCGTGAAACAAAAACAAAAAACAATAAGAACATCTTCTTTCAGCGTGAAAACTTTGTACAGCCATCGCGCTTCACCTATTCACCATCTTTGATTTTTTCAATTCCGTCTTGTCGTTCCTTCTTTCAGTTCCTCCTTTCCGTCTGTCCGTTTGTTTCATCACACTTTCTTGTTTTGCTTCGGACACCTGTCCGCTTTTCCTTTCCACCTTTCGCGTTCTCTATCTCTCTCTCTCTCTCTCTCGTTTATCAGTTCATGTTTCAATCTCGCTTTTATCATCTTCTGCGGTAAGTGTTTTCTGTCCTTTTTCAGTGTTGCTACCTGTCTCATTTTCAACACTTCGTTGTGTTTGTTCCCGCCGAGCTACTTCCATTTTAATCCATTCTGTCTTGCTCTCTTTTTTCGTCTCTTCACGCATCACGCTTGCTCTTCGGCTTTGTTGCCGGCAATATTGTAACTGTGAGCAACGTCGAAAAAATTGAATTCTTCCGATCGGCTCCCCGACAGGCGTCCCAGTTTTAATTAATCTCACTCTCTGCTCTGTCTCGGGCGCATTGCGCTTCTTTTTCGGGCACTGCAAAGGCGTCAGCCAAACAATTTCACGTATCGTACCCGGACACGGTTTCACCGTCACGGTTGATTTCGTCCTAAAATTCTCACCCGCGACCGGCGCACGGACGCACGAACCATAAATCTCCCCCAGCCTTGCTCCACACCACCACCCCACCCGCAGCGTAATCTGCTTATCGATAAGCCTCTATTAATTTAAAATTTTAATCCTACCAAGAACGGCAGATAACAACAATCCAGTACCATCAGCGATCAATTTTACGCCCACCTTACGACGGGTTTTTTTCACTTTCTCTCTCGCTCGCTCCTGTTTTTTTCCAGCTTCCCGTAACGATCCTATCTCTCTTACGACGGTAGAAAAAAAAATCATCATATCCAACCATTCCGGGGGAGCTGATGAACGTGGGGTGAACCCCGCATGCATAAAACATAAAACATGTGCGCGAAAAATTTCGCGAACCCGCGAAGAAGAAAAAAAAAGCACACACACACACACCACTGGCTCGATTTATCTTCGCTCGCGAACCGGCTCGAAAGCCCCGCCCGCGCCGGTGGGATTCGAAATCGCTTCGAAATTAATTTCTCTGTCAACAGCGGCGGCGCGGTCGCCCGTTTTGACAAATCATCTCTAAATCTATGCCATTAGCACGGGTTTTTTTCTTCTTTATTAATGATCGCCGGTGACGGTGGTGACGTAGCGTACGAACAGGATTTAACGAAGCAAACCAACGAGAAGAAAGTTAGATTTTTGCACGGCACGAACGGTTCCGATAATGATATAGATTTTAAAATATTTTTCTATTTGCGTTGGGAGGGGGTGGACTTTACTGCGGGTGGAGAATCGGTTCTGAACAACTTCATCCCGGAGCAAACGAGTTAAAAATACAAAAATAACGCTGCGCGCCTGAAAGGTAGGCAACGCGCAGCGCATTTTTTGCGAATCAGCGTGAGGAGCGATGTGCGTTGCACTTTTCTCTCTCTCTCCTGCTACGCGTTTACACGTAGCACCATTACTGGAATGATAATTTATCGGTTTTTGTTGATCTTGTTACTATGTGTGTGTCTGTGTGTGTTGTATATTTTTTTGTTTCGTTTTGTTTGTTCGCCTCTCGCAAACGCAAACACACATCCAACTTACCTGCGTTTTGGGTAATCCTAGCCGCTTTGTTTGTTTGGCTGTCATCAACCTTCGCCACACACACACAATCACTCACTTTTGTTCATTTCCAAACATCAACGTACCGCAGCACGCTGAAGAAGCGTAAGAAGAGCAACAGCAAAAATATGGAAAAAAAATTAAAAAAAGAACACTTCCATCCCACCGTTTGAAAGGTTATCTTCGGAGGGTGCAAAATTGTCATACACACCGCATCGCTTGTGTGTGCGCGCGAGTATATGTGAGGGTGTGTTTTTTTTTCAACCACCTTCCCCCCTCCCAGGTTGAGGTTATGTTCGCTCACCCCGGAGCCCCGGAGTGGTGGGACGTTTTTATTTGCATTAAAACGGCGTTAAATTGGAAGCTGATTTTACGCGAACCGTGTGCCGCGTGGGAAGGACGTCGTTGACGTCGTTGCGGGATATGAAACGGGTGTTTTCACACGCTTTTTCCGTATGAATATATGTTGCAAACCGCGACCCGCGACGTGGGAGAGGCCAAATTTGCACATTCAATCCGCCTGCCCGCCACATCACATCACGCTGTTCACACTGGCACGTCCTTGCGAGGGGCGTTCATGGGAATGCTGTGTGTGTGTGTGTTTTTTTTTGTTGTTGGTTGAGGATTGTTTTTGATTGCGTATGGGTTTCTGTTTTATTCGTTCCGCCGGGGTTGGAATTGATTTCATAAATTGGCGCAGATTATAATGTGTATTTGCATTAATTAGCGTGCCGACTCACACTGGGGTATGCCAGAGAGTCGGCAGGTGAGCGTAGAGGCGGCGAGTTTCGAGCTTGCCTGCTAGGATGTCTTTGGAGCCTGAAAGATCTCAGCAAGCTGATCCAGTGTCGCGTTTGCCTTCAACTACTTCAAAGAGCAGACTCCGCATCGTCTCCACAGGACACTAGTTGCGCAGCGTACTGCCGAACATCTGCATGAGCCGATGAGTTGCCACTAAAGACACGTTGGAAGCGACCAACTCTCCACTAAGACGCTCCGAAGCTCCGAAAAATCAAAACAAGGTGATCCAGTGAGCCGATTGCCTTCAAGTACCACGAAGAGCAGGCCAACATCTCCGTCTCCCCCGTTGCGCAAGTTAGCCTCGAGCGAATGGGATTACGGAATGCTTAAGCAGAAGTGCAATCACTCTTGTACGAGCCCATCCCAGCCGGGCGAACGGGTAGGATATTTAAAATTATGAGCATGCAGCGCCCGAAACCAAAAAGGACCGGCGGAAGGACAGTTGCGTTGCGCTGTCGCCCTTGTCTTGCGTTTCGTCTTGTTCGGGTTGTTGTCGTTGTTGGGCAGGCGACGCAGCAACCGTCAGAACGAAGCGTAACGCACACGCACACAAGCGGACAGCGGCCTTTCCGGAGAGGAAGTTTCCGATTTTCGGTCCAAACATCCAGCCGCCGTCCTAACCGGGTCCGGAAGATGTGACGGCGTCGACGGCGAGCGCCACCATCACCACCACCACCACCAGAAAATGAATAAATGTGTATCAAATTGAATAGAGATAAAGTTCCGCCGCCCGAACCAGCCTGACAACCTGGTTCGGTCGACTGGTGACGATCAATGGGTTCGTAGCGCCCTCGTGTCCGCCACGCGGCCCTGCCGCCGTGTTCCGGTCAGCAAAGGGACGCCGACTCCGGCCGGGAAGCCGTTCCACCAGACGACGACAGCGACGGCCCCATCCCACGGCACGCTTTCCCGTTTGGCTCTTGTTTTCGTCTTTATGAAGACGTATTGATGGATATTTTGTAGATTACAAACTCATTTGAGGGTTTTGAGGCAACCGACGACGGCGGCGACGCTGTCTGCCCTGGGCCCCTCCGTTCGGACAACCCGGTGCGGCGATTTTTCGGACAGTGATTGCACTCACACACACGGACCTTCCCCGGGACAAACAACCTGACTGCTGACCGAATGGACGGAAAGAACCGTCGCGAGAGGCGGCGGCCTGTGCTAATGGATACGACGAACAGCAGATAATCGAAACGAAAAACCGAAACGGCTGCTGCGGCTCCTCCCGGGCAAGACAACTTTAAATTGATAACCACCGCCGCACGGACGGCACGGACGGCAGTCTTAAGCCAGCCACAGCCTGTGCTGTGATGGACGGAGATGTTTGCGTTTCGATTGATTGGCCATTCATAGGGGTCGGTTTTGTGCTCTCGGACGCATCTTTGATGACTTCACCCTCCCACACTGCCTGCGCTATGCTTGTGTGTCAGCAAGTGTGTGTGTGTGTGTGTGTGTGCCAAGACGTTGGGGAATTCACAACAGGGCCCATCGGTACTCTCGAGCAGTGTGTGACTCACGTTCGCTCGAGTTGCTTAGGTGATGTTTCTTTTCTTTCCTGGAAAACTCACTTATCGCCTACTGTTTTCGAAGACCATGTGCGTGCGTGTATGTGTGTATGTGTGTGAAGCTCTTAATTTCGTTTTATTTTAGTATCCAATGCCGTCGGTTGTGCTTTAAAACACACAACATCATTTTTTTGCTCCCTTTGTTGGGATTTAGGTGATGTAATAGATCTTCGATTCCTGACGATATCGGTTTGGATCTTTTAAACCATCGAAAACTAGCCTTAATTTAGAGCAGACTGGTCTAGATGGCAAGCGCTATCCGCGGCCGGAATCACAGTGGAGTGAGGCGCAATCGCTGGCACAATTGGACAGATGTCTTCCGTACGCGCAGCCTCTCATCACGAGTTCGTGCCACCGTAACAGGTCTCATTGGCATTCTACCAGCACGTTTCCCACTCCCTCCGGGGGTGCTCCCTGGTGGACATTTACCACCTCCCAGCCCAACCGAATCCAATCACGGCGCCAGCGCACGCGACCCACCCAAGAGACGGCGTCGTGGGGGAAGGAGAGAAGCGAAAAAAAAAACTCACCTCACCGCCCGAAACAGCGCAGAATAAAAATTAAATTACCAAACGGCAGCGGAAGTGCGACGTTCCTCACGACGGCGCTCATTAAATTATGCTCCGGAAGAATTTAAGAAGCCAAACAACGATTCCAATCTGTGTGTGCGCGCGCGCGCCAAACAAAGTGATAAGACAACGCGGGGAGAGAAGAAAAGAAAAACACACTGCACCCGTGAGTCTTAAATAATGCCGTCTTGGCGTTGCGTACGGCGGGGCACAGGTAGGATTTAATTTCTCAAGCGCCCTTCTTATAAGAACAGAAAAAAGAAAAAAAATCCGGCCCAAAAACCGAGACGTACAATCGCCAAGATGTCCGGCGTGGCGCGTAAATAACACCGTTAACGGTCGGTGCGTTTCACCGCGGGAGGCGTTTTTAATAATGTCAGTTAATCAGATTAGAATGTGTCCTTTGTGTGTGTGTGTGTTTCTTTGGCCTTTTGCTCCTCGGTGGCCTCGGACGAGCAAACGAAAAAAAAAAATGGAAAAAAGGAAGAGGAGCGGACATCGTATTTTAAGTGTAATTTAAGTACTTCGCCCCGTGAGCACTTCTTCTTCGCCGCGCGTCGTCCGGAAGGTGTGGGACGGGGGAGTTCACAAGATTCCTCGGGCCAGATTGTGTCCAAGTGCCTTGTTTTCAGTCCACCACCCACCCACCCACCACGCGGTGGCCAGGATCGTTCGATACGCTCGAACGCCTTGGGAGAATTGTTCGTCCACTTTCGTGTGCCGGGGGAGGTTTTTTTTCTCTCCAAGCTTTGTTTCAACGCAGAAGATTCACCCGAAATGCGCTTCTCTGTGCTCCAATTTCGCGCGCAGCGGGCAATCAAACTTCAGTTTACGTTGTGTCTGTGTACGTATTTGTGTTTCTCTTTTATTCTTCCTTATATTTATGTTACCGCGCGGAGATGTTTGGAATGTCCCTAAACTCGCGAAAGCGCGACTCACGTGGGAAGTTAAGGGGATTACTGTAGTTGGGTGGGGTCGTTCGTTTGGAATGGAACCGGGCACCAACGAGCACGCAACCTGATCGGAAAACCCCCGCTCATCATTAGGTATGATGAGGAGAGGATACAAGTCCGCAAGACAGTTGACCCAAACGTTGGAGAGGAGTTGGAGGCCCAAACGTTGGAGAGGTGGTGGATCCCGGCCTGCACTGTTGGGTTTAATTGTGTCTGTGCGCAGTGGTATCCGGGGGCGGCAAGCCCACGGTTGATTGGCTCGCTTGTAGTACCACCTACCCGAGACGTACGTCAGGAACATCCGCAGTAGCTTGTCGCGGTGAGATTTCAGCTTCTTTTTTCCGGTTTAAACTCTGCTGCTGCTCGCGCTGGGTGTCCTTTTCTCCCCCACCCCCACCGAGCTCACCCAAAACGCTCGAGACGACGGTGTTGCGCAAGCTGGCTCCTGGAAGATACTTCCCGGGCGATGTTCCAGGCGGTGTACAAGGTAAAAATTTGAATACATTCTGCACGCGCACCGCGCTCCGTGGACTACAGGTGCTACACTCAATCGCGCATTTAATATGATAATGAGTGGTACAAGCTGTGGCGCGCTGTAACAGCGAGATGAGCACCTGAGGATGCGGATAACGACGCCGGGACGCCGACAGGGGAACGCCCGTCTCGCACCGTCTCGGCGCAGCAGCATCTTGCGCGGCTGCCGCGGATGTGACGTTTAATTTGAATACGCGAGCAAGCCGCAAGCGCCCCATAATTAACCATCCAGCCATCCGGTCGGACGCTGCGGCGTGCGGCTACATAAATATTTATAAAAATCACATAAATTACTCACCCGCTCCCGCCGGCTTCTAGCATCTGGAACGTGACCACGCCGCGCCTTGAAGGACGCACGCAATTACGTCCCCCGGTCCCGGGCGTTTGCGCTAGTTTGCATTCATACAGCAAATAAATCAAATTACGTTGCCCGCTCACGCGGTGCCCGATTTTTGGCGCCTTACCCCGTTCGCCTTATCTTCGGCCGGCTTCGGGCTGCTAGCCACATAAATCATGCCCGAATTTGCCGCGGCTCGGGTTCGGGCTTTTTATCGGCAATTTCGAATCCCGCCTTCCCGGGCTGGATGTTGGGATGATTTATGTAGGCAGGTCAAAATCGAATTGTCACCTTCGCCGGGCGGCGGTTATGGATATACCTGGAGAAAACCCGCCCGGAAGACGCTAGAACTTCCCCGGAAAGACACTCACATTCGGCCGTAGACGCCGTAGCTAATTGAATTCTGCACCATTTGACAGCTGGTGGCGTGGAGCGACCAGACCAGGATTACGAGGCAATCGCTCCAACAACAACAACAACAACAACAACAACAGCAGCAGCAAAAAAAGGAAAAGCAAAGCCTCCAGAGAGCGTGTGCGAGAGCCGATGCTGGGTCCGATTTGGTGCCGCGGCTAATGGAAGGTGATATTTTATTCATTGACACACTTAAGCCGGCCCATGCATCATGGATCTCCCCCGTGGGCCGTGTGTGTGTGTTGTGTTTGTTTGCGTTTTTTCCCGCCCCCAGTTGTTGTTTGGTTTCGCTTTTAAAGCTCCACTACAGGGTGGGTTTTTAATTGCAAAACGCACCGGAACGGAGCCGGACGGGCTTTGTTTTTGGTACAAATACACTAGTTTAGGCCGTTGTGGCACGGTAATGAATCGTTTTGGCGCACAATGACTGGTGGGGGGGATGAGAAGGCAACGCAAGTGTTTAAATGCTCAATAATTAATAAAACATCCCATAAAAAGCCTTCATTAAGCGCGAGGGAGTCACTTAGGCTGAAAATGCGCAAACTGCCGCGACTGAAGGATCTATTAGCGCATTATTGCTCCATGAGAAACACAATAGATCAGGTAATATGCTTTGATTGCATTAAAAACACATTAATTGCATACTTTCCGGTGTAAAAACCTACCAATCTGCACCTTGAGAGAGACTTAGTCCGCAAATGAGGTGCACGGGCAGATTCAGTATACTTGCGCCAGAAAGTATGCAGCTCGCACTACTCCGAATAATTAATGCTCTATTTGTCAGTTAAGTAACGATTTCGCAAGGAGGAAACCGCAAACACAACCTTATAAGTATTTTGCAACAATTGTTGCATACATCCAGGCGCAAATTGGCAACTTACAGGGTTTTCATCCATATAAGGGAACTTTTCAATCAGTATGGAGAATATTTGCTCCTATAATTGGATTACGTCTGTACGTTTCCCCTAGGTGTTTGAATTGTTCCCCTATATGATTGTAAATTTCTCCTTACATGTTGAAACATTCCCCATACGGATTGAAAAGTTCCCATATATGGATGAAAACCCTGTAATCTAACCCTGTAATATATGGATAAAATCCCTGGAAAGCATGCAATTGCTCTAATAAAAACATGAGTCTGCTCATAAAGAATGTTTCAAGCAGAAGTAGGAAACAAAGCTTGAATATATTGTTATATTGTTATATTGTTGATATATTAGTTATATTGTTGATGCTACTCCTATCGCTCGACCTTGTCCAAGCCCTACACTGAAGCTCACGTCGTATTTCGTGCTAGTTACGAACAATCTCAAATTAATAAAACATCCCATAAAAAGCATTCGTGAACGCGAGCGGGAGACGCAAATAATCTATTATCATTATTATCGCATTATTGGTCCATGAGAGACTTAGTCCGTAAGTTAGATTAAAATTTGGCAAAAAATGCGGTGCATGGGCAAATTCAGTATACTTGCGCCAGAAAGTATGCAACTCGCACTACTCCGAATAATCCATGCTCTATTTGTCAGTTAAGTAACGATTTCTCAGGGAGGAAATCGTTAATACCAACAATTGTTGCATACATCTAGGCGCAAATTGGCAACTACCAGGGTTGTCATCCATGTAAGGGAATTTTTCAATCAGTATGGAGAATATTTGCTGCGAATGCTGTAATAAAAAAATTGAGTCTGTTCATAAAGAACGTTTCAAGCGGAAGTGGGAAACAAAGAGTTTATATTGTTGATGCCATTCCTATCGCTCGACCTTGCCCAAGCCCCACACTGAGGCTCACGTCGTATTGTGCGCTAGTTGCGAACAACCTCGAGGATTACGCAACGCATCTATACAACAGAAAAAAATATTTGCAACCGATTCAACCGATTGCGCTCTCGTGGAAAGTTCACCGATGGTGGTGGCTTCGCCCGAATTGCACCAGCGCACGCAACGCCCGCCGTGCGAGGTGCATGCGAATCTGGCGAACGACCGTCAATCGCCCTCGCGTCCGAAGTTAATCTAAAAATCATTACGAAAGCGTACCCGCTCGCTTCGGTGACGCCGGGTGCAGAAGGGAGCGAGACGGAACGAGGGTTAAGAGCATGTTACCAGAGCCCGGAAGTACCGGCAGGAGTGCCATATAGGGTCGCCGCTCCTCTTATCGCTTACCGCTTTCGAAACGCCGGTACGGAATGGATGGATAATTACCCGAGGATGTGATTTAATCAAATTAGATTCTTACTAATATTTGCTTTTATTGTGCCACCCACCCCGGCCCCGTTCTGCGCACCGAAAGGGCCCTCCAGAACGGGGAGGGTCGATTGTGTCCTGTCCAGGGCGGATCGCTTCGTTCGTGTGTTTTGGTATTTTTCTGCTGCTGTTGTTGCTCGTCGGCTTTCTCTGCCCGTTGTTGCTGGCGCCTGTAAGGCTTTGTTTATGGATGCGTAGGCAGCGGACGCTGCCTGTCCCGGTACTTCACTATCGGCGGCAATGATTAGAGCCATAAAAATAGTCCTGCCAAGTCGAGTGCGAGCCTTTCGTAAGTGCTGTTTTCGCTGCCGTTCTGCTGCTGCTTCGTGGGCGAATGTCTCGAATGATGGTAAACCCTGCCAACGACATGGTTGTCGATACCGACGGGCGATTTCGGCACAAGATAACAGCAATGATTAGAACGTGCTAAGCTGCTATAATTAGTGCATATTCGTGAGAGCAACTCATTTACGTCCGACAAAAGGGCGCATCCGTTTGAAAACAAGTGCGCTGGAACAGGATTACATTAGATACACGATGGAGCCGTTAATAATATTCTGTTTATCATAGTTCTTGAGAAAGAAAACAACAGAAAACAGGAAAAAGGTTTAAAAAACGCCTGAAGTTATGCAATAATAAAATTATATTTATTTCAGTATTATTTATTGTTTAAAAAATTGAGCTATAAGCATAAAATAGCTCACTATAACTCGCGTAAGTACTGAACTAACCCCAGTCAGTATGCAATACGCACGGAAAACTCTTTAATGACGCTTTTTCTGTCAAATTTCAGGCAGGTTGGCGGGTTAGGACTAAATCGAGGCTGTTGTAGCTACTTTACTTTATAATTACGCTACATAAATGACTTCTTCGAGTTCCAGTTCCAGTACCACACATTGATTATTTAAAAAATGTATAAGCCCATTTTTAAATAATAAATTTCTGCGAGGAAACCATTTAAAATTTAGATTGCATAACTTCAGGCGTTTCATAACCTTTTTCCTGTTTTCTTTTGTTTTCTTTATCAAGAACTATGACAAACAGAATATTATTAGCAACAAATTGACTTGCGAAAGTGCTGAACTAACCCCTACCAGTATGCAATACGCATGGAAAAGCCTTTATTAACGCTTTTTCCGCCAATTTTCAGGCAAGTTGGCGGGCTAGGCCTAAATCGATGGCTATGTTACGCCTCAAAGTATGCAATCAATGCACTTTAGGGCTGCTACGATATGATTACGCTACACAAATGACTACTTCAAGTTCCAGTTTAATAGATATTTTGTACCGGTTAATTTATGGCATCAAAATTTGCCCAAAACTACCATCTTGTCCTCACTATTTCCTATCCCAACGATAAAGTTATGCGTGTTATTGTGTGTGTGTGTGTGTGTGTGTGTGTGTGTGTGTGTGTGTGTGTGTGTGTGTGTGTGTGCGTGTGTTTGGTGTTGCCATCGAACCCCATGGCGCGCTGCGTTTTCCGCAGCTAATTGCTCCGTGCTCCGTGCCCGAGGAACGCCCGGAACCATTTTAAAGCCAACCACAAAGCGTTACCATTCCCGCACGGTGCCACGGTGGCAGAACAACAACCGAAACCACACCGGGCCGGAAACGGTTCGGAATGCGTCACACACACACACACACACGCACGCATGCCGGGTCTTGATTTTGATTTTTGGACTTTTCATCAGCGGCCGGCCTCCTCGGACGCTATGACGACCGGTGGTGGAGGGCTCAACACATTCATCATCGGAGGTGGAGGAGGAGGAGGAGGTGTGGGCGAGGGGGTGTAAAGTCGCAAGTGTCACCATAGGTACGAAACCGGAAAATTACTTCCCTCCCCTTCGGAGCGGCCGGTTCGTCCGAGCGCGCGTTACGTTGGGTAGGTGAAATTAAACGAAAAACCAACGGCCCCGTCCCCGGGCTCGGCCATATTGTGCTGCGTCCGGGAGTCTGAGTCTTGTTAGTTTCGCAAACCCCACTCACAACCCCGCCGACGACGGTGTGGAACGAGAGCAGTCGGTCTGCCCGACAGACGTGGTCTGCGAGGAGTTTCGTACCGAGCTGGGCAGTAGTTTCGGGCTGTTTTTTTTTATTTATATCCTGACCGTGCTGGGGATCCTTTGCAGTAAACTAGCTCGTTGTTGATGCATTTCGAGCCGATTTGGGCCCATTTGAACGCGTGTGTGGCTCACACAATCGGAAATCGCGCACAGTTAACAAGAAAACAGACTTTGCGCCTGAAGGTATGCAATTGTCGAAGTGAAAGCAAACCGAGAGCTGCCGTTCGCCAGCGAAGCGAGCTCGTATCGACAGTTGATTACCTGTGATAATTAAAGTTATTTCCACAATTTTCCGCCCAACTGAGCGCAGCTCGGGCCGGGCCGGGCCGATTTATAATGATTGCGGCGCCCCGAACCGGAACCTCCGCTGGGAGTGTGCGGGCTCGCAATAATAATACCGCCGATTGTTGCACACAACGTAAACAAAACAAAAGCCCCCCGTCCGAATCGGATTGTTTTTTTTTTTTTTTCGGGTGGGATTGGGCGCTCGAGAGGTGAAGTAGCTTCATGTTTTGGATCTGTTTGCGCGAACGCGACGCAGCCTTCACCTTCACCGCTTCCGTTTCACCGGCACCGGGGTGCCTCGCAAACGGTCAATTGCACCCGAACCCGGTTGAGTTTGTGTTTTTTCTCTCTCTCTTTCGCGTGCCTCTACCGGAACCACCATTTTTATTCCCGCTCGAGGTTTTTCGTGCAGAAATTTGAACTTTGTTTTCCGCCGCTTTTCTTTCGAAAACCTTTCGAACGAAACGAAAACTTTTTTCGAGTGTGAGCGAGAGAGAGAGAGAGAGAGGGAACAAATAAAAAAAGCAAAAAAAAACAATACAAAAATCTGGTTGCGGCATTGTTTCGCTCGCGAACTCGGCCGGGGAGCAACGGTAGCATTAGCGCGGCATTCAATTCAATTACCACCCGGTTCGGTGAGTTCTCGATGGATTTGTTTATTCGAACAGCATAATTATGATGGCCCACCCCCTCGCCCGGCGCTGATGAAAACGTACTCGTCCTGCCGGTCTTGCCGGCTGCGGTTTACGGCGTTGACGGCAGGCGCCGAAGAAGCGACCCCCAAACCGCTGCCAGCGGGCGATAGGGATAGTAGTCGGGTTGATGGGCTTCCGATTAGCGGCAGCCTGCCGGACGGGCCGCGATTTGGGTTTTGATTGATTGTTTCGACGGCTCGCCCGAGAAATGAGCATCGCGACACCGACTTTGACAGGTGACGGTTGAAGCACCTGTCGGGTGTTTCGAATTCTTCACACATTGGTCGCATAGTTTCGGGCGTGTCAGGACGTCTGGTGACGGTCGTCATCGTTCTGGCTTGCTGATGTGGTAGTGTTAGTGCGTTCCGCAATAACCCAGGCGCTAGTTAGTGATGCTTTGTACATTACCGAGCTGCTCCGTGGGTTTGGAGAACCAAGAAATGTCTGTAATGTCTAGTTTCGTATCTGGAGTGAGCTGTACTAGAGTCTGGAGATGGAGAAGAGAGACTAGAGTCGAGTTAACACTGCCAGAACTTCGTTTGAAAGTCTCGGCGTACATTTATTTTCAAGTAGTTGAAGCAATATGCAGCTCAGATCACAGTGGTCATCGATGTTTCCTGAGCAAAACCTGACTAAATGATGCTGTGTACATTACCGAGCTGCTCCAAGTGTTTGGAGTACCAAGAAATGTCTGAAATGTCTAGTTTCGCATCTGGAGCGAGCTCTGCTAGAGACTAGAGTCGAGTGAACGCTGACAGAACTTCGTTTGAAGGCTCGGTGTTCATATGTTTTCAAGTCGTAGAAGAAAAATGCAGCTCAGATCAGCGTGCTCATCGATGTTTCCTTAGCAAAACCTGAGTTAGTGATGCTTTTTACATTACCGAGCTGCTCCGTGGGTTTGGAGAACCAAGAAATGTCTGAAATGTCTAGTTTCACATCCGGAGCGAGCTCTACGAGAGACTAGAGATGGAGACGAGAGACTAGAGTCGAGTGAATGTTGACAGAACTTCGTTTGCAAGGCATGCAGCTCAGATCACAGTGGTCATCGATGTTTCCTGAGCAAATGTTGACTCAGCTGTCATTTTGGAAGCCACCATCACCTGAAATGCATCTGAAAAAGTTTGACAGGCGGATTTGACGTACCTCAGTACAGATCAATGCAAGACTCTAAAGTATTGGTTCCATCCAACGATATTTATTAACCTGCGACTTTGATCCTGCAGTCCTGGAGAGAGCTCCCGAAGCACCGGAAGACACTTCCGATCAGCTCGGTCCTCCACAGCGCCGGAAGCGCGATGCTTTGGTTTTTACATCTTGCCCTAATGATTAGCAAACACGACGGTTTGCCCCGCTCGCGAACGGGTTACGGCCGTCTAATGAGGGCGCGGTAGTGTGCGAAAAGTGCTGATTAGTTGCGATTTCTGGCGTGCTGCTGCACTGCGGATCCGGGTAACCGATCCGGGCCGACACACAAACACACACGCGCGCGCTCGCGCATATCTTGGCGAATATAAATTGATTCATTTGCAAATTCTTTTGAAGCAACTTCACTCAAACAAACCTGGTCCGCCTGGCCCTGTCCTTGGCCCGCCAGCCTGCTCGGGACGTGGGGGACGGGCAAAGTTTCGCATCCTTTGATCAGAGTTTAAACACTGCGCTGACTGGTTCCTTCCGGCTTCTGGCCGGGCCGGGGCGATGGTTGGCGGTGCTGGCAGCGTTTCGCTCCGGTTCCGGTTCTGATTCGGCAGCGAGATTGGCTCCCCCTATAACTAGGAGAAGGAAACAAAACAAAAAAGCGCACAACCTCTCTCTCTCTCTCTCTCTCTCTCTCTCTCTCTCTCTCTCTCTCTCGCTCTCCGGAACCGGTGAGTGATCCGGTGGATATCGGAATCGACGCCATAAATCTTCGCCCATCTCGCTTCGACAAACCGATTACTACCGCTACGGCTGCTGCTACGCCCGGCCAAAAGGCTTATCCCAGGCAGCCGGAAAGTTTTGTGCAGCGATTGTAAACAAGCAATCAATCGGGTCGGGCGAATTATTTGCAAAATATTAGTGGAAGTTCAGGCCCGGGCTTGGTTGGTTAGGGGCGTAGCGAATTGCGCGCGCGTGGCGCTCCGTCCGGATACGACCGCAGGAGACCGGCCGGCTGCCGGTGTCCTCTATCTTTTAACTAGCGCTGACGCAAGCGGGTTATCCCTTATCCACGCGGCGGTCCGGAAACCCTCCGGTCGATCTGCTTGCCGGCACAGAAGAGGGGCGTTTTTTTGCTGCCGGCTCATTGTTGGAAAGTGTTGCGAGCGGCAGATATTGCAAAATCGACAACAAACGCGACGTGGTCTCCCGCCAGAATCGGCCTACGGTGGGGTGGGGCGGCCGGGCGTTCCTGTCCCGTGCCCGCCCGGCCCCATCAAGTGGCACCAATTAGTTTACCACGGTGGGACGACCCGAGCGAGGCGGCCAAGCGGTTGCCCGAAATTATCAAATATTAATGGTCTCCATCTGCTGCCGTTTCTTCCGCCATCGCAGGAACCACGTGTCGTGACGACACGTTCTCGAGTTGTGATTATCTGTTTATGGAGCAATTTGCAGCGACACACACACACACACACACAGAGAGCGACGAAATTCGAGCGAAATGCCACGGCGTGACTTCACTCCCTCGAAACCTCACCTCTCCGAGCGCCTCCTCCACGCTGCAGTAATAATTAAAGACGCATGACGCAGAATGAAGATCAATGAATGTGGCACGGCGGCTTCCAGAGGGGGAAAAGGTTGGACGGAGCCCGGAGATAACGTGACGAAAGCACGTGGGAGTCATTCCGGGGCCCGGGAGCCAACAACTTGCGACATGACATCATCCAGGAGGGGTTGTCCTCGTTGTTTTTTTCTTCTTCTCTCTCTCTCTCTCTTTCTCTCCTCTGTCTCGCGCGACTCCCGGTTGATGGACATGCTGTCCCGGCCGGTCCCTCGAGGTGATGACGAAATTCAGTCGCCGGGACGGTGGCAACCGTAATCAGCAAGGTGTGTCCGTGTTTGGCGAAGTTTCGGGCACGTCATCTCATCACCGAGCGCGGAGGATGAAGATGAAGGACGGACGCACCGTTAATGGTCACACATCTCCGGCTCCCTACATGTGTGTGTGTGTGTGTGTGGGAGATCCCCGTACGCACATGTGACAGGGACGGGACGCAGTCGTCCGCAGAACGAGATAAATCACTTTAGCCCTGGCAGCCCCCGCGCGCGCCATGGATGAGCACGAATCAGCAATTTTCCCATGTGACATATTTTTTGTTCGACTTGCTCCACTCGTCTCGCCACCATTGCGTTCCGTGGCGGCAGCGCCTGCGAGAAGGGGCGAGACGGAACACGACACGTCTTTAAAATTGAATGATGACGATACGCTCCACGCGGCGACGCAGCTCCGCAAGTCAGATGTCGTCTTTTCCCGCAACAGGGGGTTGGGAGCGCAAAAAGATGCACTAGGAACGAATGCTTTATGCGCGGGCTGTAAAACGCTTGCCGCTTAGTGGCGTATAAAACCGTAACGACTGTGTGCGTTCCTGCAGAAGCTCAACTCGTAAACGCTCGGATCGGCGAATGGAAACTATCAAACTATCGTTGCGATTGAATTGGCACCGCTTTGCAGCAGTTTAAAGTGTCGTTCGCGGCGGCACCGTCTGACGGGAGCTTAAAGAGCGGTGTGTGTGTGTGTGTAAACAAACTTCCTACAGTGTCCTGACCTGCTTGACTCGTGCTCGTACTCGTCCGCACAGGACGGACTCCTACAGAAGAGCAGGCTAAAGACTGAACAAACAAACAAACACACACACCACCGAAACAAAACGATGAAGCTGTCAATTAGCTGTCACCGGGCACCGACCGCAGTACGACTCCCGCCCATCGTCCTCCACGGACAACAAGAGGCAAATAAAAAGCGCATCCGCGTCGCGTTTGCCCCGTTTGCTGGTGCCACGGTTGTCAGCGCCGGTTCGATTGGTGTCATTGAAAAGGCATAAATAATCATGATCCCTCCCGGTGTCCCCTGTTTCGGCAGACAGTGCAACCTGTTGTCCGCGTTGAAAACCTGGCCCGACGGTCACGGTCGTCGTCCCGGTTGCAGGCTGTGGAGCAGGACGCCGTGTGCGAAACATCCAGCACCTCGCCGTCGCATAATGGACGACGCCGGCAAGGGTGGGGATGTTGCTGACATTTATTTTTAAAATGTCCTCCTACAATCTGCTCTGCGTGCAAGATCATCATCACCAGCAGCGTCCCGTGTCAGCCGTAGCCGTTGGGTTCGTTTTAACGAGCACCGGTCACCGGCCAGCGAAACGTTCTGCCCACCCTGGAGGCTGGTTGCAACGCAAGGGATTCTCGGCTTTGTGTGTCTGTGTGGGTGTGTGTGTGTGCACGGTCAACGTTTGTCAACCCCGTGCGGGCTTCCGTTTTGTGTATGTGTGCGTTTTTTTTTTATTCTTTTGGTTAGGTCGTGTTCGTTTCGCGACGGGTGGAGCAGTTACATTGTGCGATTAGAGCTGCAGATCTGCTGGACGGTGTACAATCGTCGGGATACGCTGGTCGCACCGGGCAGATTCAACCCAACATGTCCGCTCCATCTCCCTGCAACGGTTGTGTTGGGTTTTTCGGGGCACTGCAGCGTAGCGCGCGCCCGGTTGGAATGGGGATCCCGTCACCATCGAACTCGCATCGATGTCGATGTTGGCGACGGTTTTGTGGTCGCGACCGGCCGTCCCCACCCGGGGACATGCCGGAGTGACTTCCCGGCCGACTGTTTGCTTTGCGCGTGACGTTGGCGCGCCGGGTGGGTGGTGTAAGTGATGTACCGATTACTCGCTCTCCAACCTGTTGCGTGGAGCCGAGTTGACGTTCGAGGCGAATGTAATTTTAATAGATTTTTAAGCATCTTTTAAACGGCCCGACCTAACCGACGGGGTACACGTGGTTGCGTGGATTGGGTCTGCGGTTTGCGCCTGGTTGGTGCCGACCCCATCCCTCTAGGTAGTTAACTAATCAAACTTCAGCCTAGCCCGCACTCCGCTCGATTGCTGCAAAATATGAGTCACTGTTTTATGCGGCGCCATTTGCAAGTTAACGACCCCGTTTACTACCTGCCTGCCGTGTCGCTGCAGTGCCGCTATCGGAAAGTAGTTTACGCTCGAGATTGTATCTACCATCGCCGGGCACTAGCAGGCAGGCGGTAATTAACTACTCGCCTCTAATCTCTAATCTTATTGAAATGCCCGTCGTAAAAACTGCCACAGCCACAGGGGCTATACTCCTGTGGAGAAGAGGCCGCTATAGGTGCTAATTCGACAATCGTAAATTTTACGGGCCATCTGATCGCACCTACCGGCATCTGATTTGAAAGTTTCATCCCGGGCGGGGGCAGCGCGCGCCGCCGGTAATGACGTTTACAATTTGCGGTGTCGGCAGGCCAGGGCGAGCGTGCGATCTGACCGACCTGCTGCTGCTACTGCTGCTGCTGTGTCAACACTTTTGTTTGCACTCATATCTGCTGATGACTGTAATTGAGCGTAGCCGGGTGTCGGGGTAGCAATGGTCATTTTTTTCACTCTCTCTCGCTCTCCTTCTCGGTGCCATCGGTATGTGCGAGCTCACATTGCGCTCCAACGATCCTGAAGGTCGGCTGTCCTCGTTTGTGTCTGTCTTGCCCACCAGCTCCACTTGTCACGCGGGCGAGCGCGCACCGTCCGCCGTGAAGTGGTCCAGAGCAGTTGATTTCTGCTCCTAACCTCCCGGGAACGGCGACGTTCTCCGGGGCTAAATCCCGCTTTATCCACGCCGGGCGCCTGTTGAGGTTGAAGGACTCAATTATGTGATTATTGAACACATCACATCGGCCGGTCCGGGTCGGGTTCGGCAATTCATTCCAGCCAGTGCGAACCCCTTTCTCGGGGGAGTTTCCAGTTGGGGTTTTTTTTTCCCTGGTTGTTGCGACCACCGTGCACAACGCTTCCTGCCCGGACACGGGCCGGACGTGGACGTGCGCACCGACGATCACCACGTTCGCCTACAATTGCCGAATTGTCACCCGGGCTTGTGGCGTTGCCTTCCGGCTCACCGAGCGCTTGTTTGGAGTGGAGTCCCACTCGTTCGCTGTGCGTTGTTAGCGCGCCTGCCTTTTTTGTTCGTCTTCTCCGCTGTCAACGCGCCGTCCCGGGGTCCGAACAATGTGTCCGAATGCGAATGTGTCTTCGTCTGCCAAAAATGTCGACTACCCTGTCCCTTGTGCTGCTGCCATCCCAGGCATGAATTATACAAAAGCACTGGACACTGGTGTTTTTTTCTCCTCTCTCTCTCTCTCTCTCTCTCTCTCTCTCTCTCTCTCCCTATCTATCTCTCTATTTGTAAGAGGGGATGGGTCAGGACCATCCTGGCGCCCGATGCGATGCCGGATCTTCCGCGGGACCGTGTGTACGCTTGATTCGATTTTGTTTCGCATCCCGGGGACACACACACACACACCGGCAAAAAAAACGAAAAATCCTACATCCTTTCGTCATTACCGAGCTGGAGTCGCCTAGCTCCTGCACCCGACCCCGGTTAGTCTTCGTTTTAATTAAATGTTAAATGCTAATGGATGCCATATTTTATTCTAACGCACTTAACATTTAATTACCGGGAATTAAGAGATTTACTCGCTCGCTTTAGGTCACTCATCGCTGTGTGTTTTTTCTGCTTCGTTCGTGCTCTCTCTCTCTCACACACACACACTCCGTGGATTCGATTTCATCGCACACGGTTCGGTGGAATGCTGGTGACTGCTTTCCTGCGTCGTTGTGCGCTCTTTCTCCCTCACGCACACACGCTTGGTTCTTCTCACTTGCTTGCGCGTGCCCGAGTGTGTGTAAGCGATGTGATTTTTCTATTGACCCCGTCGTCGCTGGGAACAGGTGCCGGATCGTATATCTTCTCCACACTCTCGCCAGTGCAATTTTTCGAGATATTTATGACCACACACACACCGACACACAAATAGGAGCCAAAACAACACCGTCCCTAGTAGTGATGGAACAAGTATTGACTTTTGTTTTGTAACGAACCGGTATCTCGTTTATTGTAAACAGGTACAGGTAACGTAAACCTGGCTACTTTTGCTCTGGCTGAACTGAGAGAGGCTCTCTCACTCTCTAGCGATGCAGGTGTCTGGTGAAGGTGTCTGGTGAAGGAATACAACTACTTTCTGTGTATATTTTACCAGCTCCAGTCTCTAGATCCAGTATCTAGTTTTGCAGCAGTTTCTAACCTGGATTAATTTGTATCTGACAGTAATTCAAATCGTCTAAAAATCGAAAAGACGGTACTGATATTGTCTCTTGCGTAGCAAGGTTCGATACATTTGTGTAACTGTCCCAAGCAACCTAGTCCCTATCCGGAACGGAGAACAGGCCGAATGCCTTAGGTCCGAATTTGGAGATCGCGTTATTAAATTCCCCCCTGTCCCGGTGCGCAATAAGTTCCAATCAAATGTTTAGCCACCGGTGGCCTTCAACCGCACCTCAATAGTACGGGTGTGTGCGTGTGTGTGTGGGAAAGAAATTATCTCCTCGGAAATTGATTTATGGCCGTTTGCGAATCTGTCGTGTAAGTGCGGGAAGCTGAACGGAAATTTCTTCGCAAATGGCGGTGGAGGCCGTCGCTCCAAGAAATCTGAATGGAACCACCGGGGTCGGTTTTGGGTAGCAGGGGAGCGGCGGGAGAAGATATTTAAAGAAAAGCCATTGTTTGCGGTTCGTCGCGTATGGTAGCTGTGGTTTGGTCTCGGTGGGACCCAGGTACCAGCTAGACCTCGCATCAACAAGATTGATGGAAGGAGCGCACACCAAACCTAACCTCAAACCGGGCGGAGCAGGGCCAAGTCGGGAGAGGGGCACATAAATTCACCACTGCACACCCCCCCCCCCCCCCCCACCGCCACCAACGCAACCGGGCAAGTACATTACGGGCATTAAATATTCATAAGAAGGCGAAGAAGAAGGCAAATCGAATTCCGCAAAAACCCAACCAACCCCTCGGCGGGAGAGATGGCCCGTGAACGGAGCGCTACCGTGGAGATCCCGTGGTCGTCCGGTATTGAGATTTATGGGTTTCGCCCGGGTAAAGCGAGTCTCCCTCCCCCAAGAAAGCGTCATCACCATGCTCCTCCTGCGCCCGGTGACCTCCTGGGAGGGGAGCCGTCACGGACGGACCTCGCCGTGCGGTTGTCCTCCCGATGTTGCCTGTCGATAGAGAGTGCCGTTCGGTGGTGTGCAATTTTCCGGCAGCAGCAGCAGCAGCTCACCAGCACGCATTATCGCACAGACCAAATCCTCATTATTACTTTGGCTTCCGAAAAACCGGCCAGTGGTTTCGCTCCTCCAGTGGAGGGAGGAGCGTTTCGAACGTGCTTCGTTTTACGACGGCCGAAGCGAAGGGGTTCGCCAGCACATCATCTCCATGACCCACGGTGGTGGAATGACGAATTACGCCGCCTTCCACTGCCCGGCGCACGGATCGAGTCTTAGCGGCCATCCATTAGCCGGCGTCGCTCGACTCGCAGTCGCCGACTCCGGAAGCTCGGCGTCAGGAGACGGCTGGAGCACACGTGGGAAGCGAGTTGCCCATGGTGCGCACGGGATCATCCTGGATCCAGGTGGTCGTGGCCCGACGGAGCATGCGGGCACCGTCTGGAGGCTGCAACCTCCAGCTCATCCGACTCCCAGTGTCTGCGGGTGTATAATGGGCAAATTTTATGGGTTCCCCATGGGTTCCCCCGGGTTGCCTGCCTCGCCGTGCGAGGCAATAAAGGAAAAGCCAATTTAATCTTGACCGCACCCGTTTTCATGCATTATAACCGAATTTTAACTCCCAGGTCCTGTGCATCCTGCCGCGCTTGTGTCGATAATTATTCCTGCTTAGATTTGCCGGCCCGGCTCCAAATTAAATTTACGACCTTTTTCTTCTCCACAGCCTTGGGGACCCGATTGGGGGCCCACGGCGGGGTAGTCGACGGTGCAGTTTTTTTTGTTGTTGTGTTGCTTCATTTTTGGAAAACTCCCCGAGAGTCGTGCGAAAAGGAAGAGTGGAGCGGACAAGAACAACGACGTGAAAAAAATCCCTCCGGCAGGTTTCGGCAACAAGGGTCCAACACTCACGCCCTGGCAAGACCGCTGGAGGTGCTGAGTGCAGTGAATTAAGCGCAAGAAAGCAGTGCGATGCGAAGCGTTGGCGGTTTTATGACTTCGTTTTGCTCCAACACGCAGCCAGCTTTAACGATTGTGCGCGAGGCAGGGCAGCCGACGCCGTCGATCGATAGGCGGAGTTTTTTTTTATGTCTCGAAGGCCTCGGAGCAAAAGGGTTCGCCATCCGGACGCGATGCGCCCGGGATGATATCCATCGCGGGGACCTACTCCGGCACCTACTTGCGATGGAGCGTGATTCCAACGTTTCGGCGAGCGCAGACGGCGCTGTAAAATGTTGCATTCTTGGCAACAGTGAATCAAAGCGATATTAAGTACTCGTTAACGATGCAGCGTTCCCCTCTCTGCAACCGGTTTGCGAGCCGGAGCTAAATGGATCACGCGGCGCGCAGAGTTTGGGACGAAATTTATGGGCTGCTCATATTTTTATTTCTTAACACCATTAAGACTGCTCCGTCTCCGCGTTTCGGCTCGCTTCCGTGGACGTGGACGTGGAGGGCGCACGCGAGAACAACGCACCGATGATCCACGATGAGCCCCGGTGAACATCCAAATGGGGTTTTTTGTTGTTGCTAGTGTTGTTGTTGAAACATTGTTCCTGGTCGTGAAATCTGCATAAAGCCCGACTGTTAAAATGATGTACTTTAAATGGCGTTTTCATGCTGCGTCTTCTGCACCCGGGCGTCCCTCCATCGCCTGTATGAGGCACACTGCGCGATGAGGATGACGTCGCGAACGAACGGCTGATTAATTTGCGCCCGAGAGTCTCTCGGAGGCACACTCTGCGCCTCTGTGCTCGACTCCCCACGAAACATTGTCATAGGTTCGGGGTGACTTTAGGCGACCCGGCCGGCGTTGATGAAAACTTTCCGCACGCTACCGAAACTTTCACGCAGAACAATTATCATCAACTTTTCGGCGTTATGCCAGCCAAAACGCGCCGCCCAGCATCTCTCCCACTGTCTCTCTCTTTCTCTCGCTTTTCGCCAGTGTCTCCCCCTGTCGCCGGAGCATCCCAAGTATCCGAAAAACCAAGGGTCAGGACCCTAACCCAGTTTTCAAGTGCACGACCTTGAAATCTCGAAGCCATCAGAAATAATATGATTACTTTCTATTTACCTCTCGCCCGCCCGCCCGCCGGCCCCGTTCCTCTCCCTTTGCTCCCCGTGCAACACCGCTCTAAGCAACCCTGCTTTAAACGGGGACTTGCCAACCGAAGGACGCTTGGCGTGCGTGCGTGTGGCCTGCGAGCGAGACAGTTGCCGGGATGGAAGTCTGGAAACTCTTTCCAAGCAACTTTTTGCGAATGTGTGGCTGTGTGTGTGTGCCGAGTAGTTCCAGTTTTTAGATCCGGCAGACTAAGCGGTGCTAAATTTGAGTTGCTTTGTTGCCACCTACACATCACCCACGTCGGCCATCTTGCAAATGGCTGGTGAGTGTGTGTGTGTGTGTGGTAGTTTCAGCAACACGACAACCGTTGTTTTGGCAGTTATGAATGAAAACCCATCCTAATGTCGATGTCGATAACCGGTGTGCGCGTTGGAATGGACGGAGCTGGATCCCGATGGCAGCTGAAGACATTGGAAGCTTTAAATGCGATCTGGATCTGGAAGATCTCTCTGTGTGCGATCCGGTGCTTGTCTTGCCCCATCCAACGTACTCAACTTAAGGAAACACTTCGTGTCGTATACTATTATTTACAGACTTTAGGGGATATATTTCCTAGACTTGAGGCTGACTAGGAACATCATCCAGACGGAATGATTATGCCGCATATTATGTATATGACATAATCCATATGTGGTTGATTAGGATCTAACGCCAGATGGAACAGAGCATCTTGATTGCATGAGAAGAATTTGGAGGACTCAAATAAACTCAGATTCTGGAAGATATCTATGAGCGTGTGAGCCTGTCCGTTAGTTGTTGAAGCTTTCCAGATGTTACCAACTACTTTCTGTGAAATTGGCCTTCCAAAGGCGTTGGTTATCGTAACGACTTTGAAGTTGACATGTCTCAGAGACTTAGAAGCTAATTAACACCTAGTCGCCCACGGCACAGTCGCCTGTAAACTAGACTATTCGTACCAGCCAGCAGGAACGTTTCAGGAACACTGTCGAGTTGCCCACGGACGCGCACACAAAAAAAGAACACAATGATAGCTGTCAGTACTCCTTGTTTACTACTGCACGAACACTCGGCCGTATTGTGTTGCGAGTAGTGTAGTGTGGCAACCGTTCCGCATCGGGATAGCTCACACGGCTCAAACCTGACACCCGACGTGCATGCGAGCGGTTACCGTTCCGTCGCATTCCCGTGCCCGTGCTGCGCGTTCAACCTGATAATTTGGCAGCATCGAGGGCGGGTGCGGATCCCCCGGTTCGCCCGAGGGGATCTGGAAGCGTAAACGTTGCTCCCGCATTCTTTCCAACTCATTAAATGCCTTAATTAGAGACTCATCCAGTGCGTATCCAGTCCCGGTGGGGCTGGAGGGGGGTGAGATATGCCTCGCCTCTTCCTTCCAGCTGTATTCCCACGACCACGTGCGGTTTTCTCTCTCTCTCCCGACCCTTTGGGTACATGCATCCCAGCGTTTTGCAAATCTTATCCACATCTTGCCCGACTGACTGCTCCCTTTGAAGCCCGGCGGGCTTATTAGCGAGTGAAGGAGTACCGGGTCGGGTCGCTATCTGCTGCTACGGATCGAAGCTACGGCCACTCAGCCGCCGGACTCAGCGGGCCGGCCGTAAAAATCGCCGAACAAAACAGGCACACACACACAGACGCACCGTGAAGGGGAGAGATGGAATCTGGGTGCTCCTGTGCACGATTTAATTATCTGCCAGCAGGATCTTTCGAGCTCGTAACTTTGTGGCCCACTGCACATCTGGTCACTCAACGGGAACGCTGGCTGGACCCCGGGCCACTACACCAGGCCAATTAATGGTAGGCTATTTACACATGTTCTTCCGTGGCCTCCGAACTTCGCCCCTGCCCTGTCGTCGCTGCCGTCGATAATCATTTCCGCCCAGTTCGGCCGATGTTTATGTAGATGTTCTCGGTGCGCACTTTTTCTTTCTCTCCCGGGCTTTTGTCCCCCGGGCTTCGGCTTTTCGGCTTCCGGGATGGCGTACGCGTTTGACCTACTCTCTCACGGCTGCGAGTGTCCCGGCTTGCTTCCGTCCGGCACGTCCAGTGATTATCTTTATTGTTGTCGTTAATTAACTCCCTCCCCGGTCCCATTGCACTGGCAGACCCGGGCCAGGCGTCGAAATGAGCATGCAGGGCGCCGACCGCCGAACACAGCAACTCTAAAGAGGCACCTCCACGCTCTTGCTGGCGGATCTAGCCCGCTGTCAAGTATGACATTAATTGTTCGGCTGGGCTGCGGGGTGGGCGCCCGGAATAATGCGAAAACTCATCACTTACGGTATGATTCATTGGGTGGCGCGAGCAGCCGGCGTGTGTGATGACTTCCTCGCTCTTCGGTAGCTGCTTAGTTCGCGTTGTACGAGACATTGTAGCGAGCCTGTGCCGCACGTCAGTGCGCAACCGGTGAGGCGTAGCGCCTAGTGTGAGAACACGGCTAATCCCACAGTGTCGGGGACATCCTGACCCGACCTGAGAGGTGTGGCTGCAGAATCGCCTTCAAGCCTTCAACCCCTGCAAAACCTCAAAACCGATACGAGCCAACACGAAACGGACGGTGCGGAGGGCAGACAAGATTGGAACGCTCGAGTTACGGACGTCTTCAGCTGCAGCGCTGCGACTTGCGTACTTCCGGGCCCGGCAAGACGTATTAATGAAGCCTAGCCCGGTGTACGTGCGCTTCAAAGCGGCACCCGTCCGGCGGGGGGTTTGGGGCACACCGTACTCCGCCATTGTTTTGCTCTTTCTGCGCTACGCCCTACGGCCTGAAAACCGGGCGTTTGGACGGTCCGTCCGGCAACAAAGACTCGTGACTTGAGACATCCCAAGTGCTCCCCGTGGTCCGATCGGGGTCGTCCCGGGAGTCGGGGCAGGGCAATTTGACTCGCCGGCGACTGATAGCCGTCGTCGAATCTTTATTGGCAAACGGCAATGTCGCTCCGGGCACCGAGATTTACTCCGGGTGGAGCCGGCGGCGGCGGCGGCGGCGGCCGTACGGCGAACAATAATCAAATTTCATACAACATTAAACCATACAAATACTTGCTAAACTTTGGCGTTCGCTGCTGAAAATTGAATCGAATCAGTTCGCTTCATTTCATCCGGGCTCTGCTATCGGTTTGCCCGGCGTTGGTGAGCAAGAGAGAGAGAGAGAGTGTGAGTGCGAGAGCGTCCTCACTCCAGGCGCGCTCCGGCTCAACGCCACATCCAGGGCGAAGCGATGCCTTTTGTTCCGCAGCGGTGGTAGTGTTGGTGCCGTGCGACTTAATGTATTTCATTTCACTCGCATTCTGGCTCTCGGCGCACTGCGACCCGGCCCCGACCCGAGGTGCCGGCAAATGGAGTCAATTTCGTGCTGGCCAATTCGACGTGCAGGCGGCAACACACGGCGGCGAAAAGTCGAAAAAAGACACCCCGCTAGAGCAGCAACAAATCGTTTGAAAATAAATCGCCCTAACCCCTGCGCATCCGGGAGCAACCGGATTGATGATTTGACAGTCAAAACGACGACGGCTCCAATATCAATAAAATAGTTCTGCCGTACGGCGGCCGCCCGCCATACTGGATTGTTTTCTTTGTCGCGCCGTGTGTGTGTGTGCGTGTGTGGGCTCTTTTTTCGGAAGGTTCTGTTTGCCTTGACGTTCCAAGGAAACCGAGTGAGTGTGTGCACTCATGTGTGACGGGAGCGAAATTACGCCCGGGCACTCGCGCCCGGCAATCTGACAGATCGGGGTTTCGCTCGACCCCGGCACAGCGCAACAGGAGCGCTAACGTGACGGCTCGTTACACACTCGCCCGGGCTCTGGTGGAGGGGGAATTTATTTTCTCAATTTCCAATCATCTTCGATTCGGTGAATCGATTTGTCCCTACCTCGCCGGCGCGCGGAGTAGTGTTTTTGATCCCATTTTATGACTCCGCACCGTGCGCTACCTTGGGCGGCCATTACAGCCGGGCTTCAAACTCAATTGTCTTCCCGTCTCGGGCACTATCGTCGAGGTACGTCGCACAGGTATAAATCGGTTGCAGGATTACCATTCGTTACTCCGCGCCAGCAGACGCGCACCGTTGAGGCGAAGTTACCAATTTTGGAGGTTAGCTTTCGGCGTGTTTTATTGCTAGTGTGCGCCGTTCCGGTGCGGATCTCCGGAATCCGGGTGGTAAATTGGGTTCGCACGCCGTGTCTAGCAGATGCCTTGCCCGCCACTTTAAGCTGCCTAGTGTCGCGTACGATGCATCCCACGGTGTGCGCCTAAGTGACTTATAATGGTGAATAGCTCCACAGTCCCAGTCTCCTGCAAGGGAGACTACCCGCCATTAACGACCCATATGCTCATATCCCCGGAAGAACAGGTGACGAACGGGAAGAAACTCTATCCAAAAAACAGAAGGCAGAAGGCAAAAAAAAAACAATCATTCAAGCCCGAAAACCCCTCCTAATCCATCTGCTAAGCACATGTTGCGTTGTGCCGAGGTGTTAAAACGCTGCCTACTGGCCTGCTGCAACCACGGGTGTTCCACACGCTGTTCTCTCTCTCTCTCTCTCTCTCCCTCTTGCTTCTGCTCTCGTTGTGTTTGAGAAGCCACAGAGAAGACGAGAGGAAAAAAAAGGCCCATTTATCACCCCGCACGCTGGTGAGGCGTGGATCATCATCGTCTTCCACGCACGGTGCCGGCGTGTACATTGTAAATCACCATACGTGATGACGTATGCCCGTGCGCCCGGGGACACTGACGGGAGAGTGACGAATGGATAAATGATGTGGAAAATGACTGTCTTAAAACAGTGCCTTTCAGGGGGGGCGCCACTGTTGTCAAGTGTCGGGAGTGGGGCGAGGCCTCCCTGCGGAAAGGTGACAGGTCGGTACAGCGTTCGGGCGCAACTGGTCAAAACAGTGTGCCGCCGGAGCGAAACGAATCCGGAACCGGAAGAGGGGAGAGATTCGGGTTTTTTTTGTTGTTGCTTCTGCCTCCTTTGGTCCCCTCGATGTTGTCACTTCTATCCGCAGCATCTTCACCCGACTTAAGCCCTTGCGGTAGCAGCTTGTCTCCTTCCCAGTCCTGAGGAACTCAGCTCGCCCTGTTTCGGGCTAGGCCTGGTTCGGCGAGCGCCCGAGCGGAACGCGCTTCGCGCTTCACCGGCACCACTGATAGGGTTTAATTTGGAAAGATCCAGCAAATCATGTTGGCGCGCGTTTTTAGCGCCCCCTGCCCGTTTGCGGAAGACAGCGTGTCAAGATAGCGCGAACACAGCGCGGTCGCCTGTCAGCGATTTTTGAGCCGAAAGTAAGAAACCCGTCGCGTTTCTGCGCGCTTTCTCCTTTGGTAGCTTGCACCATGATTAACCCTTCCTAGGCCTGGTCGAAGGGAATGCCACGCCACACCAAATGGGGTTCGCGACATTCCCATCCCATCGAGTACTCGAGCAGGAGCGCGCGCGCGCGCGCCAAGGAGCGGGCGGAGAGTCATTAAATATTCAAATACAATTCCTCACCAACGCCAACGGTGCCCAGGGTGGACCTGGGCTCTCTCCCCCCCTGTGGACATGTCGTGCAAGGTGGGACAATCCATCAGCCGGTTTTGAGATATTTGCGAGCGACCCTTCCCACGTTCGACTGCGTTCTTGCCGGCTTTTTTTTGTTGGTTTCAACGTTCTGGTTTACGCCTACATCCAGGGAGTCTCGGGAAGTGTTTGGAACGGCTGGGCCGACTGGAAGACGTTGACGATGCTGTGCAAGTCAGCACCCGTCCGTCCGGCCGTCCGTCCTGTCTGTTGGCGTGAATGTTAAACGTCAGCAGCGAGACAAAAAGCGAGATCCGCTCATGTGGAAGACTTCACCGACCGGGGGTTTTTTGGAATTCCGCCGAGGATGCGGAGGATGCGCTGGGCCGTCTCGCCTCTCGTGGAGTCCTTACAGCCACGGAAGTGCATTAAACCAAAACGTCACTAACCTGACAGCTGCTCCGAAATGTCATCCAAAATCGGCCCGGCGAGTGGCGTCCAACGTCTTCCGCGAGACTTGACCTGACGTCGCGCGCAACCCGGGCCGGCCGATTGTGAATAAATAATTTCAATTTTGATTACTCCCGCTGCCCGCAGGAAAGCAAAAACCTAGCTCCCCCTTTTGCGAGCCCGGGGTTTGCCGTTTGCTGTTGACATTTTTGATCCTTTCGCCGGGGAGCCGGGAGCTGCCGGGTCCGGTTGTGCGCTGCAGCCACCCACCGTGACGGTTCTATTGACACACGTTGATTAGGTTATCAGGCGGCCGTGACGACAAACGTCAAACTCCGGGCCCGGGATTTGGCGCTTGTGTGCGATGTTCGAACGCGTTTGCTGCCGCGACCGGGATATCGATTCGAAGGGACGCTCGGGAACACACACCGCACAACAGAACAAACGAGAGGTTGGCTCACCTCGTGCGAATTAGCGTTTTGACAGCTCGGGGGAGGATTATTTTGCGGTGCGCATCGGACATCCGCGTTGTCAGCGTGGTCGGGCGAATCAACAAGTAAGCCGTTCGCACTACATATCCGGTTCTACCATCGGGCCAGCTTTTCAACCGGCTAGCCATATGCTCCTGGAAGCCCGCTGCAGGGTCGATGGGCGCGCGCGAAGTTCGATTTGATTTGATTTTATAATTAAACACCGTCGGCCGTTGCCGTTGCCGTGCGCGCACACGTCCGTGTTCGTGCTCGCGTAAGGTGTCAGCAAATGGGCCGAGCCGTCGAGATTTGCTGGCGTGACTGACACCTATTCGCGTTGTCGTTGAGTAATTAAATTAATTGATTCCACGCCGCGCGTGAGACGCAGGAACTAGCGGCGGATGTGAGTCTTGTGCGAAACTTGAAGATTCCGGCGTCGCAGACGGTGTGCTGCCTGCCGGTGTTAATCGCAAATGAGGGATGGAGTGTGTGTGTGCGTCGGTGGTATTATCCTCTCGGTAGGGGCACGGGAGCAAACAGAACCTCCACTGTTTACACTGCACCGCGAGATGAATGAACGCCCTCCCGTGAGCAAGTGGAATAAAAAGCGAGCGTCTGACTGTGTGGCGGGAGCTGTTGTCTCGCTGCGGAGACTAATCTCATTAATGCTATTGTCTGCGGTATTTTGATAGTGGTGTAGCCGGAAACCGAGTTGCGCTCGGGAGCAGCAGGTGCGGGAACGACTGCTAAGTAGATCGAGACACGAGATCCTGAGTGTTGGATTGGTCTTGCTGGAACTACCTGGTGCGCTCCGGGCTTTGGAGCTACGCCTCAGTTTAATATCCATCAAGTTATCGGGTGGAGACAACACTTTCTTATCCATACCTCGCTAGAACCTTATCGGGACATGGAGTTTGATGCATACGAAGCTAGAAAGCGATGAGATTGAGAGATGAACACGAGAAATGACAGGGAGATCAACTCCTCGCAGACTCCCCTCGGCATCGGAGCAAAGTGCGGTCGATTTTTAGTCTGTTGAAATAGTGTCTTAATTTGAAACCCATCTCCTGCCCGTTGACGGTCCCGACTGGGCACTTGGGTGGAGAAGAACTGGAGCGCAAAGAAACACAGCTCCCTAATGTGTTCCTAACCCCATCTCCGCCCGGGATCTCCGCTCCGGTCATGGGTGAGTGCTAAGGAACATGCAATAACACACACACACACACACACATCGAGACGCACCCAGCGATCCGAGAATGTGAGAGTTTGAAACAACAAATCACATCAAAAGCACCACCGAACCCTTCTGCAGGTAGAGCACCCCCCTAGTAGACACTTAACCGAGCGGCAGAGCCGTCGGCCAGATTCCAGCTCGTCCCGCTCGCCTCTTGGACAAGATAAAAGGTTCGGTTTCTTTCGCACAGACTTCGGCCAGGAGCGGGGAGGGCCTCCAAACATGGGATAAAACCGTGTAAGCAATTTACTCTAATCATACGGTCATACGAGGCCGGCAAGTCTTGGCTTTCGCCAAGCCCGACTGACCCGAACCCAGGCCCCCCGAGCACGCCCGGCCAGCTGCGCACTATCCCACGGCACACCCGGGTGGGGGGTCCCTGGGACCGGGAAGTGATATTGTTCAACTTCTGGCTCCTTTGGTAAAGGGGGAGACCCGGAGACCCCCGGGAGAGCTATGTTTGAAGTGGGCGCTCCTACTTGATCTTCCGCACTGTGTGCGAGTTTGCAAGTCCACTTTGCCCGGAGGATGGACGACCGGCCTACACCCGGCACGGATGCCGGCTTCCGCAAACAATAAAAGCACATCGGCAACACCGGCGGGCGACGCACACTTGATTGCCGAATGATGCAATTGTAATCATCTTAATGAAACGAGCCGAGGGGCCGACCCCGGCACATCACGGTGTACGTGACTTTTCAGCCGACCCGAGCCCGACATCACTCACAACGCTGTAACACCGACGCGGATGTTGTGCAAAGTGATAAACTGAGATTGCTGTCCCAATTCACTCCGAGTGCGGCCATTCGTAATTCTGGGAGATAGTTTATGGCACTGTCCCTTTTTTTTGGAGAGGAGGGATGGACCATAAATGTCCGGTGACAGGCATCAGCGAAGACCTGAAACCAAGATCTTCGAGAGGCCCCACCAGAACCTCGTCAATTCCGAGCGCTCCAGCGTCGTCCAACAGCAACACCGGGAGTGGTTGCGCAATAATCGGGCTTAAAGCGATATTGTAGCCGAAATTGAACTACTCCACTTCACCGACGGCTTATTAAAATCGCTCCTCGCCCAAACTGCCAAACACTCTCGACGTCTGTGTGGCCGCAGATTTTACGATCCCTCCTCCTGTGGACGGTCATATTTTTTGTGTGCCTCTTCTGCTTTGTTTTGCTCGCTCGAGTGTGTACTCACTAGATGCCGTAAGCGGCCGGAATTGCTTCCAATACACGCACACCGTGCACATCTGCTCTCATTCCGGCCGGGGCGCGCTGCGCGATAGGGAGTGAGGAGGTAATCTTGCTGCAAAACTTCCGCACCGGCGAAGTGCCCGGTCTGCACTTGAAAATTTAAATTTATCGATTTTTCATTAAAGATTATGAAAATAAGAACCTACCGGGCGCGTGGAGATGAGCGCTGCCGCTGCCGAGGTGGTTAAAGGTTCTTCCCCTTGGGAGGAAGTTTTCCACCGCGCGGGATGCCACGGGTGTGGGCACGACGCTCGCTCGCTAAGCGTATTATAAAACCGCCACTCGTAAACCACAACTGCGTCGTTTTTCCATCGACTTGCGGTAACGGCCGCAGAATTAGTGCGCGTGCTTCCGTTCCCGGTGGGCCCCGGGCCTGGGTTTGCTTCCCCGGGGCCGAAGTGACGGCGTCTTCGGTGCGACTTTTTCTTCACCACGCCGTTGCTCCCGATGCTGCTTCCATCCCAGACATCATGGGCGCTCCCATAGCTTCCTGGAGCGCCACCAAGTTGATGGCGCACCCACTCCGGACCACTTTCTTCCGCCGGAGACCGACCTCCTTGCGTTGACGGTGGCACAAAAAATCCGCCAACGGAAACGAACTCCGCCAAGCAAGCAAGAAAGCGCCCTAACCCGCGCTCGCGAAGCGAAATGAATTAACAAGCAGGCCAACCGAAGCGAACCGAAAGTCACAGACGGTGCGCGCGATAATGAGAAAACGCTGGGGCGAACACCGGCGAAGAAATGTCACCGACGTGGGGAGGGAGAGCGAACATGTCCATCGCAAGCGCCCGGATTTGGATCGCATCAAAAGGATTACTGGGCCGGATCAGTGCGGAGGTGTCGCGAGGCACGCGAAGATATGCCCGGGAATGTGGGACATCGGCAAAATGCGGTCAGGAATTTATGTGCGTTTTTTGTTGTTGTTGGATGCTGCTGTTGTTCGCTTTGGTAATCTTTCTTGGGTGAGTACTCTAACGTTGGGTTGATGTGACCTGACACAGCTTGATGCCATACGCTGTCGGAACCTGTTCCGACAAGTAACGACAGTAGGCTAAGCGCTACGGAGCTCTACATCAAGTTACTGTACTCCGTACCTGTATATGTAGGACACATCATCTTTGTTCTACGATGTATCATGCAGGATCCAATAAACGGCGGTCTTCGAAGCGATTTAAATTGATAAATATGCTGTCGGAGAAGATTCCGAAACGATTTGAGAGTTGGTTAGCTTCTAATAATGATTTTTGGGCTTTTTTTACTTGTGCAGTAGCCTTCACATCCTACCCAATGACGAAACCCTTACAGAAATGGTGTCTTACGATGCATCATGCCGGATCCAATGAATGCCGGTCTTCGACGCGATTTAGAGTGTCGGAACAGATTCCGACACGATTTGAGAATTGGTTAGCTTCAAAGTTAGGAGTTTTGGACAACTTCAGTAGCTTTCACATACTATCCAATACCAAATTCTGTACAGGAATGGTGTCGGAACTGATTCCGACACGATTCAAGAATGGGCTAGCTTTAAAGTTATGCCTTTTGGACAACTCGCGACTTGTTCGCTAGCTTTCACATACTAGACAATGACAAAATCCTTACAGAAACGATGTTCTAAGATGTATCATACAGGATCCAATGAAAGGTGGTCTTCGAGACGATTTAAATTGAGATATACTTTGTTGGAACAGCTTCCGACACGATTTGAGAATGGGTTAGCTTCAAAGTAATGACTTTTGGACAATTCGCGACAATTTCACACACTACCCAATGACCAATGGATCCTCACAGAAATGGTGTCGGAACGGATTCCGACAAGAAAGCCCCATCACGACCGGTTAGTCAAATGTCGACCAAAATCTTTGCGTTCGGCGCGCGAACTGTCCGCCCCGCCGAAAGGGATGTTCTCCTTCAACGCGGCGCTCTGTCTGTCTCGCAAGTTCTTCGGCACTTCGGGGGTGTTCGCTTCGCCTGTTTTTTTTGTTGTTGTTGTTTGTTTGTTTGTTGTTGTTTGTTTTTTGTTGTTCACGGTCACTCCGAGCGCCCCGATCGACCGAAGTCGGTGGCCCAGTTTTGCGCCCCGTTTGTGTGCGTGGCGTCCATCAAAACGTTCCAAACGCTCGGCGGATGCTGCACGAAAGCGACCGTCGCTTAATTTCTGCCCGCGTACAGGGCGAGAGCAGTAGTTTTGGGACGGGGCTTGGGGGTTTTGCGCCCGAACAAAAGTTTGAGAATAAATTAAAAATTAAAAACCCACCGGGGAGAACGCCGTGGCACGTTTCGTCGTTGTCGTCGACGGCGTCGTCACCGACTGCTGGTGTGCGTGCGTGCACGTATACGTGCGAGTACTCGACGGTGGTGAGGAGGTGGATGAGGGGGGGAGGGGGGGGGGGGCATGGAAGAATACAACGTTGCAACATACAGGGAGCACCTTTACGTGAGTTTCCAAGGGCAACGGGAAAAACTTTCATGTCGGAAGCGAAGGAGGCTACTGCTGGAGAAGGTGATGGGTGGTGGCAACAACTTTGGCGACCAACGCCACACGCGCCACGGGCACGGCAGCAAAACTCTCGAAGAGTACTCCCCACGCGTCTTCTCGGGCCGGCCTAAACACTACCCACCGTGACTTCCCGTCGTGTGCAGCAGAAGTAGCCGAGGTAGAGGACGACAGCAAAAATCGATAGTTGATTGTTTCGCCGAGGATTGAATAGTGGCTGCGGTTGCGTTTGTTTCGCCAGCTTAAAGCTGCCGGTGAGTGCAGGGTGAAGATGAGCAGAGTGAGCGCTTTTAATTCATGGCATCTCCCTTCAGTCTTTCTCGACGGGCCTGGATCCACTACCTCACAGCTAATCAAACGCTTTGAAGTCATCGCAGGACCCAAAGCGCACAGGAAAAGAACGGATCCAGCATCTTACTGCTCCGCACAGATGTTATTGGTGGTTTAAGCCATTTCAAACACACACACACACCCATTCTCCAAGAAAAAGAACTCAAACAGGACACCTCGAGCTGGATGGCTGCCGCTGCGTAGGCAGCCAAAAGGTTAATATATTATGTAAATTTGATTTTCATTTCATCCTTTTAAATTTGACTTAAGCCTTTCGGATGTCCGGGAGCTTTACGGGCGCGGTTGCAAACGGTTGCGGTGTACGGGCACTACGCTTGCCGACTGTCGCGCGGCTACCTCCAGGAGTGCCGTCGGTCGTCGGAGCTCGGCTGCCTGTCGGATTATGGCACCCGGGCGCTCGCAACTCCAACGGGGAAGTGCGCTCATGTGCGCCCCGGGTTCAAGCACGGTTCAGCAGCAACAAGGGTGTTCTAATGGGAAGATATTTACATCTAATCTACATACATAATAACTCCACGCTCATCGTCGTCGGCGTCGTCGTCGTCGTCGTCGTCTGGTTTTGGCCTGGAGATCCGGTCCCCCAAACCCGCGCGCCGTGGGTGAAGATGTGTTATTTTTAAGGATTTATCTACTCCTCTTCTGCCTTGGTCGGATACTCCGGTCCTGGCGGTGCTTGCTTGACGTTTGCCGGTCGGTGTGCGGAAATGCGGAAGTGCGCCGTTACAGGACGTTAAAAATTGGTTGGCTGCATAGTTTTGGTGTCGGGTTTGCTCCACACACCGATAGTGGTATTATCGCTCGCACCGAGGCGTTTGTCACCCGGCAGTAGATAAACACGGATTTGCGGACGTTGGAAAGGGCGGTGATATATCGATTGGCTTCGGAGGGGTGGGAAGATATGGAGCGCCCAAATGCGTTGGAAATCCGGAGTTGACGGTTTAGGTGTTCGTGATCCCTGGTAAGTTCTTAACGTCACCAGATATACCAGGTATTGGAAAACGACTAGCAACTAGCTTTGCTCCAGACAAGAAGATCTGTCAAAGTCTATTACGGCAGCTACAGGCGGCTAAATCCTTTCTTGATAGAATGCAATCCGATTACGGCCGGACTTGGAGCGCAGGTCCAGAGACTTAACCGGCGGGATTATCCACCCTCTCCACCACTGGGCTCTTTTGGCTCCAAGAGCCTACTCTACCACCGCGAACCACGTCGCACGTCCTCTTCGTCAACATTTCATCGAACGCGCGAAGGACGGCTACCGAGCGGGCACATCCCGTTCGATCGGGTCATTAATGCAACCGCCCCTCCGCTGATTAGCGAGCCACAAGGGTTAAAGGGGCCCCGGGACCTAATTCCTTATTTATGCCACGCACTTGGCAGGCCCGGCGTCCGTCCGACTCATGTGCGACTCGCCAGGTCGCGCCGGCTAACGCAATCTGGCGCTGGCGTATACATTTCATGCGCCAGTTTATTGTGCGCTGGAAATTAAACCCCCGAAATGATTCCACTAATTTATTCCACCGACGTTAAGTGCGGAAGTAAATCTCATTTGCTGGCCCTACGCTGCGAGGGGTTTTGATGAGCGAGGCGTACGCACTTCTTTTCGGTTTTGGCGCTTCCGCCGGCCCATCATCTTGGCCGAGAAGTTCGCAAGTGGCGTGGCGTCTCCCTGGGATGGGTTATTAGCCGTGCCGAGCTCCTATCCCCATCCTATCCGGCTTAAAATAATCTTTTATCTTCCCGGCTTTCCCGGCTGGTTGCTGTGCCCGGTGATGATGATGATGGGTTTGTCATTCGTATACGCACATACGCATACATCTGTATCGAGCCGCTGCCACTCCGCAAACAGGCCAGGTCTTCGTTCGATCTTAATTTATGTTTCTGAATCCACGTCACGTTCTCATTAAAGATTCCTTCATGTTCCCGGCACGGCAAACGCTTCCAGGAAAACCAACCGCCAAGGGGTTCGACCCAACGCACACACACAAGAAAAAAAGACGCCCACCCTCGCCTCGCTCGTTTCGATGCCGGAAGTGAGTTGTTTTAATTTTTGCGCCCGTTTTCGGTCGCATCTTCGGTCGCTGCGGCTGGGTGTGCCGGTTCGGAGGGACAGAAATTAATTTTTCGGTGAAATTTCACCAGCTGTAAATCACGCGCAGGTGATCGGACAGCGGAGCCGGCGTCGTCAACGAAAACTTGAAGTTTACCCGGGCCCGGGCCAGCACATACCGGAGATGCCTCCAAACTCTCGCTCGCTCTGCTCCTGAAGCCGGCCGAAATGGGACACGGCACGCTCCGTTCCAGCTGTGGTCAGTAAGTTGTAAGTTGCCAGCTCGGCGAACAGCAACAACAATCCAGGTTGGCTAACCCCGGTTCGGCATTCTTTGGCAGGTTGAAGAAGGTTTTTTTTGTTGTTGTTGCGCGAAATCCCGTCCCTGTTGTGGTTTATTTGATTAGACGCTAGACGAGCGTCCCGGAACGGGAGGGTGGGACCGACCACGAAAGAACTACAGAAATAGGGTCACCGTTTGTTTCATCTTCTGCGCGGTTAGCTTGCGTGACGTACGCGAAGTTGGGGCTTTACGGAGAGTGAAATGTATGTTTACATTCGTTACTCGAAACCATAGGTTGAAGTAACGCTTCAAGCTTTAAGGTGACAAACCGACTGCGTCAATCCGGTTCGAGGGACCAAAA
>KB673046.1:685621-699985 GCA_000349145.1 Anopheles dirus
AAAAAAAAGAAGGCGCAGAAAACGACAACCCAAAAATCAGACCCTCACCCCGCGCTGCTTTGGCGTAGCAGCTGCTTGACGGTGTCGGCCGGAGACATTGATTAATTTAAATTAATTAAAAATCACTCAACCTTGCACACAATGACGGTGCGGGTGGCAGGTCGCCACGGACGCTCGATTAAAAATTGATTTTGTGCTTCGGTTCGATGAGTGAATGTATGCAGGAGAGAGTTGCGATGACTTTAGTGCGGATAATCCGGAGAGTTCGGTTGTTCGGTATCATTCTTCTCACGTAATGAGCCTCATCAGTTACTTCTGAGCTGTTTCGCTTGCGAGATGACAATAGTTGAGGTTGGTGTCTGTAAATCTGCTCGGTTCAAGCAATGTTTGCATCCGAAGTCACCCAGCCTTTCATAGAGAGTTACGTCAAGACCTCCACCGCCATGGACATGAGTCGATCTAGAGTACATGCTTTAAAGTTTAGATATCTCTGGAGATATTCTCTTTATTTGTTCATTCGTTAGTTCGTATAGACGATACAAAGTAGAGGCATAAGTTTTATACAAGCATCTAATGCAAGATATTTACTTCTTCCTTTCAAAATACAGTGTCGATCTAAGTAACTTACAAGCCTTTAAATTCTACTCTATGTACTGTACCCTATTCTTACTCTCAAGACTACTTAAACGTAGAAATAGCTTCTCACGTAATGAGCCTCATGAGTTACTTCTGAGCCGTTTCACTTGGCAGATGAGTTCACTTGACAATAGCTGAGGTTGATGTCTGGCTGTCAATGTCTCCATCCGAAGCATTCAAGTTAGGGTTTGTACTTATATTCCCTTTAATAGAGAGTTAGGAATGGTCAAAGCTTTAAAATGTTGAAATCTATGGAGATATCCTCTTTATATATTCGTTATTCGTTCGTTAGTGCGAATAGGCAATTCAAAGTGGAGGCCTAACTTTGTATAGGCATCTGAGCGTCGATCTAACTTACAAACAATCAAGTATACTCTATGTACTGTACGCTATTCTTACTTTAAAGACTCGAATATCTGCCTTTTTTTACTTCAAAATTAAGTTGAAACAAGATGAACAGATGCGACCAGATAGAGACTGGTTTAAGTATGTGTAGACAGTAGACGCATTCAAATTGTAGCCAATACCAGGCAACGTCCATATACCTTCCGTGAATAGCGGACCAGCCTTAACGCCTTGTACAATCTCTGCCTACGTCAACAACTCCAAACTACAATCCAGCCCAGACCAGCGACATTAACGCGGGAAGCAGCTTGAAAAGAACATCGCTGCAAACACAATACATTCCCGGCCCTTAATTAACTACCGGAGGGTCCAAAACTACCCCGTCCCGTCCCGTGCCGGACGTCTCGTCTCAAGAGCGTCCGCAATTTATCATCCATCATTTCCTTATTGCGACGCATCCTGTTCGCGGTGCTTATGAAATCTTCTCGCTGCTTCACGCTGCTGCGCCCTATTACAAGTGTCGTGAGGTGTTTTTTTTTTCGTAGTTGTTTTCGTTCGAGTTCGAGTTCTTCCCGCTGCGCTTTACACTGCACTGCGTCCTGCACCTGGTGTGTGCAGGCTCTCCGCATGTCCGCGAAGCGCTCGCAAAGCCGCAGCCGTCGGCTCGGACGACGATGGTCTCTTTTTCGCCCGCAGCTTCGCCCGGCACCGGAATCGGCCTCGGGAGCAATGCGTTGCGCTCGCTCGCGCGCGCTCCCGCTGTCTCGCTCTCGGTGGGGCGAGCGCTCGCCTTCGCTGTGGGCTCCACTGGCGCTCCTGTCTGTTTTTTTTGTGGCTGCTTTTCTGCTGCTGCTCGCTGTAGCGCGCGTCTTGAGCGGGAGCTCCGATTGGGCTGACGCACGGCCGGAGCAAAGCGACCGAGAGTAACGCCTTCGAGACGCCGAACATCGTCGCACACACACACACACGCGCGTCGTCGGTCAAGGATCCTGCTCCCCTATGGAGGCTGCCCCGGAATCGGCCAGCGCGATGGCCGTGACCGGGCGCACGTTTGTGTGCGTGTGCAGGTGTGTGTGGCGCAGTGACAGTTACAAAAAAAAAGCCACTTCCCCGTGGAGCTCACTCGCTCGCTCGCTCGCGCGTACAAATCTTCGCTCCGTGGCTCTTATCGCAGCTAGTGGTCTCTCTTTTACGCCTTCTCTCCCCCAGGGGGTCTCGACCAGCACGTCGCGAAGAAGCGGGTACAGAAAAAGCGCGGCTTTAAAATGGCGGACGACAGCTGGACGAGCGAAGATCTTCCCAAAAGCGGAGGTAAAGAGGCGAATGAAGGAAGAAAAAAAACACACACACACACGAAACGTTCCGTGCAAGGCGACCGAAAAGGAACGGGCGAAAGGCGAACAAAACGAAGCGAACCGCCATTTTGTTCGTTCTGCTGCACGTCTGCTGATAACAAATTGTACGCTGGAGCCTTTCGGAGTGTGGGAGTTTCTTTTTTTGTTCGCCGTGTTAATTCCATTGTGAGCTTTTTTTTTTGCTCTCCCTATCTACGTCCCAGCTCTCAGGAGCTCGTGCGTTTTTTTCCCTCCATTTTGTGAAAAACGGACACACCTTGCCGCGAGTGTCAGATGTGGCGGCCATTTTGGATTTGGCGTTGGATGTAGTGTACATTAGGGGAAACTATGGGGCCCCGGAATGATCGTCACTAGCTCAAGTCAACGATGGCACTAGCCTAGTGAAGATTTCAGGTCTTCAGGCGGTCGCAAACCCGTATCCCAACAGGCACACTTGCTAAAGACCTCGTCTGTCGAGTTCGGATGCAGTCAAACTTTCTACCCTCACACGCATTCTCAAAAGGGGGGAGGGGGCAAAAAAAAGCCGGATCCTGCGAGAAAATCGATACTGCCAGCGAAATTATCGCACCAGCTGATCCAAGGTCTGCCCTGTCTAAAACTTCACACAACTTCGCCGAGTTTTTGCCACTTCCAGCAACAGCATTCACCGCGCCGTCACCGATTTCTCTGTGTGTGTGTGGCTCAAACTCATTATGGCCCAACCCGACCCCACTGCGGGTGGAACCGGGCCCCGGGTACAGAAACAAAGTGCAAAACTTTACAGACGCTCTCTCTCGCTCCGTCTCACGCACCGCGTGCGAGCGAGTCATAATTTGGCAAATTGATCCGAAAAAAGTTTGGCGGTTAAAATTAAAAACTTTCACCAGCCAGCGCCAGCGCCCACCCCTTAGACGGGAGTCACATCCCGTCCCGACAGTTGCGTATGCTGATCGGACTCACGGCGTGGACGGTTATGTCGGTCAAGCGAGGCGGTTTTGTTTGCTGGCGTTTTTTTTTTTGGGTCATCCTTTTTTGAAGTCCGTGAGTTCCGATTGGGTGATTGACCGACCGGGAATGCATCCCGCTGTTGATTTGTAACGGGTTAGGGACCTTTCGTGTCGTGCGGGTGTACTGCGGTAGTGAGTAGGTTAAGTTTTCGGATCGTTGCTGGTGCCTCCCAATGTCTGTCCTCTCAGGTCTCGAATTCTACCAATGCCCAGCCTCATCCAGACGCGTTGATAGGTCAAGAATACCGTTCTCTCTCGTATACACACGCAATGAGCTCCGCAGCTACGCTCCAAGTGCGCCCCGCTAGCACTGGTCTGCGCCGAACCCTTCCAAAAAACTAGGCCGCCGATGGCGAACACCGATCGCGCGGTGGCCTGATTCTAGCGAGCCCGACTCCGGATCGCCCTCTGTGTCGCGCCCCATCGAGGTTATAGTTCCGCGTCCCATCCATCCCTCACGTGCGTTACGAACTTTTTTACCGACCAAACTTACCGAACAAACGGCGTGTCTAACCTAGAGTCGACTGGGAGCGCAAAGCACCAGCGCTAAACTTTGGCGCTGCAACCTTGAAAAAAGTTTTCACCCTCACCGGCGGCTGCTATGGCCGCCGGTGGCGACGAGGACCACAGAACTTGCCACGCCGGGGGCTTCGGCGGGTTTAAATTTCCCGTGTGCGTATAATGAGCGAAGGATATTGATCCCGTCCGCCGCAGAGGTGCCGCGATCGATGGGTGCTTTAAGCTGGATGCTGGGGTCCCAAGCCGATCCCAGCCAGATCGCGCTTTACGCCGCTCACTGATCTTAGGCGAAGGCCTCCGAGCAGGCTCCACCAAGCACAGGCAGCCCAGATCCCGCAGATTAGCCCCGTGATTAGCTCGTCTTTAATTGCTGTTTACATTCACGCCGGCGTTCGCGCATCGTCGCACGGCCTACGCCCCACTGTCAGCTGGCGGAAAGTGGGTCAAAGTTAGGGCAAAAACCTCGCGCGCTTGCTACCCGTCCTAGTCGAGATCTGGCCAGCGCAGACACCCGGGCAGGGTGCGGCCCGGTAGTAGTTGAGCGCGTTCAAAAAGTTTGAAAGAAAATTATAAGAAAAGTTGGCTGGCGCGAACACGGGCGCCAAAGTTGCCTCCCTCCCTCTTTCTCTCGCTCTCTCTCTCTCTCTCTCTCGTCACCCGCTGCCAGCCTATCCCGACAGCACGTTGTCCTAAATGGCGTTTGGCGAAAGTTTTTGCAAAAGTTTTCAAACTCAAGGGCGTCCCACAAAACGGGGCCGGAGGGTTCGTCTTCGGAGTTTGAAGGACGTATCCGCGGTGTGTGTGTGTGTGTGAGTGCGTTTCTGGATGTATGCAAGGGGATGACAGAGGCTTTGTTTCTCGCCGTGTTTGGGCCATACGCCACTTATTAATGAGCTCCTAAAGGTGGTCCGCTGCGGAAGCGTATCCTTAGGAACTTTCGGCATTTTGTGACGCAAACGGTTCAACTAAACTCCCTAGACTTACTTGCGGTCGCAGACGTTCGCAGAGGCTACAGAAGCTCCGGGAGTGCCAGACGCTATCGCAAATCGATTATAGTTTCGAAAAGTATGCAACTTGTGCGACAAGATACTGAACAGCGTCAGGGGTAAACAAACTTTTACCAGCTTAACCTACTAATGAAATTGAATCGAAGAAAAGATTAGCATTAGTAAAACATTGCTCACACGTGGCAGATGCAGATTGCATACTTTTTGGCGCAAATGTGTGCAATCAGCCCAAAGGTATGCAATCTGCCCGACATGCACCTTACGAGTGATTTAATGGTACGATATAGTTAAATAACGCTTAGGGGGTTAAAACTGGCCGTTAAAATGATTACGATCTTCGCTCAAGAAGATGCATCAACAATACAATATTTGTCATCCCAATCGCATACTTCCAGGCTGGTTCCACAAATTAGCGCCTAAAAGTAGGCAATTTCTCTCATTACTGAATATTTCTCGATTGGGTGATTCCATACGCACGGAAATGGCTTGGAAAACTTGGAGGCCAAAACATTTGTTACGTTCTTGATTAAGACTCTGTGGCCAGTTCTAGTGCCTAACGTACACTGGACATTGCATGGATGGACATTGCATACTTTTGGGCGTCAGTCAAAATGCAAGAATATGCATAAACAATACAATATTACTTTTGAACAGCACTTGTCATCCAAGCTGCATACTTCCAGGCTGATTCGTCAAACTAGCCCCTAGAACTATGCAATTTGCATTACTTGCAATATGCACGGAAATGGTTTGTAAAGCTCTTTGATAATCGGTTTTCGTTCCACAAAGTCGTATGAATGCAGATAAAAAACCAACGCATTCATTACGCTCTTGATTAAAACTCTGTGACCGATCCTAGTGCCCAACGTACAGTTTTTTTTTTTATCTCTCCCTAAGAAGCTAATAAGATGTCTCGTCGTTTCGGACGCAACAAAAAAAAAGAAACACGCAAATATACATGTGTAGAGCTGAAGAAAAGCACCCTCTCCGGTGCGGTATCTGAATAACAAAAGCAAGCGAATTTATTACGCACATCTCTCGCCGCGTGCGTTCGCCCCGCCGGGACCGACCGGCTCGTATTACTCACTGTCGTCGGTCCGGCGTTCCGGCACAGGCTCGCGACGCCACCGAGGACGAACGGCATCGGCCACTCGGCGCTATGATGGATGGTGGCGTCAGGCTTCCGTCGCAAGCAGTCTCGCCCGGCTCACCCGCTCGGTGACGCGCCGTTTAGCAATCAACAGCGCATCGCGTGCGTGAGGGGCCGCGGCTAAATAAATCATGCACTCAACTGACCAGCGGACCCTGGCCGGCCCGGGGACAGTGGACCGTGTGGAATCGGCAAATTGGAATCGCTACGCAAGTGCCCAGCGGCCCAATATCGCACGCTTCATTAGATCTCGCTTCAGCGATCAATTAAGCCATCGGCCGAGGGGCTTCTCCGGACGCTCGCAGCTAGGGAGCGGACGACAACAGCCAAAACATCCACTCTTAAAGACGCGCTGCCTCCTTAAAGTGTGTCTGTGTAATATATTCATCTCCGTGCACTGCCTCTTTGCGCCACAACTCGAACGCTACCGCTGCTTTGTCCCAGTTTCGTGACGGGGGTCTCTGTATCTTCCCCAGACACATATAGATTCGGGCTTCCTTTTTATTGAACTCTTTATCGTTGCCTCCAGGATCAAGGGGGGGGGGGAAAGGGATGCCACCGGCACGTGGGAGGAGGCGCTCGGTCTCGACATCACAGGACCAATAAAATCCGACACTACCCCTTGTTGCGAAAGACTTGTTTTTGAATGCCTGTGTTTTTTTGTTGTTGTTGCTGCTGCCGCTGCCCTATCGGGAACCGATTTCCGATTTCCGATCTGCGTCATGTAGTACCACTAACGTCTTTATGGGCCTCCGGCTACCTCGCGCGGCGTTGCGATGGAGAGTGGGAAGCAAGCTGAAATACAGTAACGGACGAACCAACACACACATGGGAGGATAAAGAAGCGACCAGAACGAAGGAAAACGCGTGAGTACGCCTGAAAGATAGGCAACACACGAAGCAGGAGGGAGTTCTTGAGAACGCTCGTGAACGGGGCATACATTTAGGCGTTTTTTGTTGTTTTAAGTATACTCATGGCAAACACGCGGGTTGGTACCCAGAAGTATTGCGCCGAAAGCTATGCAATTTGCATTACTTCAGTGGTTTATATTACAATATCGAGTCAGATCGACACATTTGAGTAGCAATTGTGTAGAAAAACACCCGAAAATGTTCTATCCGTTTTCACACCAATTTTCCTTTGTTAATGTACAATACACGGGCGCTTAGTGCCCGTGAACGGAGCATACATTTAGGCGTTTTTTTGTTGTTTTAGGTATACTCATGGAAACCACATGGGTTGGTAAAGCAAAACTGCGCCGAAAATTATGCAATTTGCACTACTGCAGTGCTTTTTATTGCAGTATAATGTCAGATCGACATATTTGAGTAGCAATTGTGTATAAAAACAGCAAAAAAAGTGTTATCCGTTTTGACATCAATTTGCCCCTTTTAATGTACAATGCTGCATACTTTTAGGCGCTAAATGCAAAACCCCTTTTAATATCATTATTCACACCAATAAATCCGTGCGAGTTGGCGCGGAAGCGACTGTGGAACAAAGGCAGAGACAAAAAAAAACTGCGAGAATAAAAGAAACACAGGAAGCGGAACACTTTCCGGCTCAATCTCTCAATCAACCGATTAGGCAACAGTTATATCGATGCCCTTCCCTGGGTGTTTTCTTCTTCTTCTTCTTCTCTCGGTTTCGTTTGGTGGGACGGACAGGACAGGGGACAGGAGCTTACGTCATATTTGTTTGCGCCCGAAAAAAAACCCCTTTTTCTTTGCAAGGAAGCGAAAGCCAGGCCCAGGGGCAGGCAGCGGACGAAGGAGAACCGAACCGAACCGAACGACTCTTCGCCAGCCTTCATCCTTATCCCAGTGCGAAGGAGAGAAAGTGTTTGCACGTATGGGAAATGATATATTTTTTATTGTTTATTTATGTTGCGGGAGTCTGTCGAGCGAGTCCTCCCGGTTTTTGGGGAGTTTTGAAAGGGAGCGTGTGTGTGTGTGTGTGTGTGTGTGTGACTCCCCGGTGCACTCGGACAATGGGCAGTCGCTCTTGCTGGTGGGGATGGTTGTTTCGCTGTTCTTTCTGCGTTTGTTTGCCGTTGGCCGTGCTCGATACGCAACATTACGGGCGTAGCGGGCGATAGTTTATTTCGCTGTAATTGAATCAGGGCCCTGGGTGGGGCCCTGTGCGCCGCGTGCTCGAGTCGAATATGATTTGTAGTTCGGGACCGTCCGGGAATGCGAACGAATGATGATTATTGTCATTGATGTTATTGGCCCCTTTCGCTAGGGTGGCCTTTCTCTGGATTTATTGCTGTTTTTTTTTCTCTCTCTCTGGAGTGCCTCCGAGATGGGGTTTTACGAGCGGTTTCTGCTGGCTCCTCTTAGCTCCGCTTGGTGGACTTTAATTTCTTTAACTGGCGGCGAGAGAGAGCGAGAGTGCGGTCATCGATCCAGCCGCGACCTCCCGCGAGACTTCCGCCACACCGTTTAATGTCCCGACATCTATTTTTGTAATGCTCGTATTTGTTCCACGCACGCGGCCGACCCGAGTGCCTTCCCCAGAGTGTCGTCCATTCATTCATTTGTTTCATTACACCGGCTTGTTACACCGCTGGGAGTGCGCGCTTCAAGGCTGATGGATGGGCCGGCGGGCCCTGCCGGAGTGGCGCACCGTCCGTGGGAGGTGTTGACGCCATCGTCCAGTACGGGCAAGATTTGCTGCGCTTTAATCGTACCCGTACCGCTTCGCATCCTCACTAGAGGCACCATTCCAGCACGAGACGAGCAAACAGTGAGAGTGAGAGAGAGTGAGGAAAACAAGTGTATTATTCATTTGCTCCACTTACCTCCCAGGAGATTGGGCTTACAGGCACAATCTCGGCAGGAAGCGATCGGCCGCAATCTCCAGCGCAACCGAAATCACTCACCGCCCGTAAGTAATGCCCTGACAAACTCGGGAACCGTGGCAAGCGAGGCGAGCGCGGCCAGTTGCAGGGCAAAGCATAGACACCGACTTCAAAGCCCGTCGGCCACCGAACCGTCGGTGCCGCGTGGTCGCGAATCTTAATTACGCACTCATTAAGCGGTTCGCTAGCTGGTGCGTCGTTGGCGCCCGGCCGTCTTCGTCGCATCAAAGGGGTTTTTCTTGTGGGAGGAAAACAAAAACACCCAGCGAAAATGCGGAGTCGTGTGCCTGGATTAACACCTGCAGTGAAAGCTGTTCCGTTTCCAATCTGTTTCTTTTTTTGTAGAACCATATTTTCATTTTTTGTATTTTTTAATAAATAAAATGCTAAATTCATTTTACTTTCAATTTTTATATACTAAAACTTCAATTTCTTAAAAATATTTTATCATATTTCTTCTTTTTTCTCATTTTGTAAGTATAATACCCAGATTTTATAAGTATAATACACAAGGCGTGAAAAAAGTAATTATTTATGATTATTTCTTCTTGTAGGAATAGTAGCTTACCATAATAAATGATAAAAAATGTTAGAAATATCCGTCTTCGGCCTCGAAAACGGCCTTGATCCGGCTCCGGAACCTGGAGCAAGCCAAGGAACATATGTTCACTGCATTATATTGATGTTCCTTTGGATTTTTATACACTAAAGCTTCTTTTTTTTAAGTAATTTTATTATATTTGCACATATTTTTCCATTTCTTAGGCATAATCTAGTATAGAATTGGCTCTAACATTGTTTAAAATTTTGCGCTGAATCACACGCAGCGCACGCTGCCGCTTAAGTTGCCGCATTAGCATCGTCCAACCAGCCGAGCGTCACGGTCCAGCGGTGAGAGCGCTCAGTTTGCCAACAGCCACGGCGTGTGTTCAATTCCATACGTGTGTGCGGGCTCACTCGAGAGAGCGAGAGATGAGTGGCTAATCGCATTTTTCTTCAGCTTTCGCTTAATGTAGTCCATTTACGCAATCGTTGTTTGTGTGTACCGTGCGTGTACCCACACACACACACACGAGTAGAGTTTTGTGGACTGTGTGCGTGTGTGTGGGTGTGTTTCATTATTGAACGAAGACAAAAGTGGGTTTGAGTGTGCTTGCTTTTGCAGCAGGCTCGAACTTATTCGGATTTTAGATTATTTTTTGTACATTTTTAATCACACACACACACCCCCACTCTCTGTTTCTCCTCTCGGCTTGCTCTTCTTCAAACAATGGAATGTGTGTGCGTATGTGTGTGTTTGTGTGTGTGGTATGGGAAGCTTATGACGCAGGAACCGTGGAGGGGGTTAAAGACAAAGAATGAACTGAAGCAGAAATCACAATCATCTCGACGTTAAGAACGCACGCACACACACAAACAAACATGCACTACGAGAGAAGCGTTCCGTGCAATTGAGATCCATTGTCGCTCGGAGTGGGATTAAAAAGTATTTGCATGTCTTTTTGAGTGTCAATCGAGCGCGGTCCATCAACAATCGGCGGATTTCGATAGCGACGCTCGCTGATCGGGTTTCGCAACGGCCACCACAGTGAAGGGAAAGGGGAGCAACAACAGCACGCACACACACAGAGAGAAAAAAAGCCCACGCCCACTGGGAAGAAATTGACTCCTCGCTCAGCTCGAGGAGTCGCGTCGGTAAGGATCCGTTCGAGTCCTTGTTTACATTTAATTAAAAGCGAAAGCACTCAAGAAAAGAGTCTTGTGGACCCCGTCGAGAACTTCCCGGGCTGTTGGGAGGGAGTTCACGTTAACCCTTTCGCAACCCTGCACCGGCCCGTGATTGGGAGGACAGGCCGGAACGGCATCGCAAACGGTTTCCGGAAGGTTTCTCTCTCTCTCTCTCTCTCTCTCTCTCTCTCTCTGTCGCGCTCGCCTCTCCCTCCAGAGGCTGCGCTGTCAAAATTAAGTATTAACCCTATCGCTTAGCCCACACGACGTTTCGAGTGCGCCGCGCCGCGGAAGAGGTGTATTAAATTCGGATTTTTGATGAATTTTTCATTATCTTGAGCCACTTCCTCGGGCAGAGGCGGGCACGGGTTGGACGGGGGTCCCCACCCATCCCACCCAGCTTACACGCCGTACGGCCTCGACGCCTATCCTCGGGGAGGTGAGCATTCTTTTACCTCATCGCCGGCTAACCCTCGGGAGGAGAACGCCGCTTCTTGGGATCCTTCTACTCATGCCGGGTTTTTTTTGTTTGCTGTGTTTGGCTCATTCGAGCCAAGCAGCGTTGTATCCCGCATCAGTTTCATGAAAATTAATATCGGCTACATGTGGCCCGCCCGGGGTGGGTGAATTTAACGTTTCGGTCAGCTTTGGATCTCGCGTCAACGGGAGTGAGGAGCGTCACGGAGCTCTCTATGAACCTTGGCACACTCGACTAGGAGCGTAATGGACCCGAGCCTCAGCCTAACTTCTTATGTTCTTTAACTTACATTCTTCTTCCTCTTGCATCGCAGAACACATTTAAGCTCACTCCTTTCATAATGGTTGAACAGCTGATGGTGATGCTGTTTTTGATGAAGATATTAAGAGATATTTAGTACAAACAGAATCTTCAATACAGGGTTTTTCGAGGGTATTATTGACTCGTTCAGCGAGATAATGACTTGATCGAGAATATATGTAATTGACTCTTTAACTCTCTCAGCTAGCTGATAAATTGTTCGGAAGGTTGTGTTGACACGTTCAGCAGAGCTATTGAGCTGTCAAATTTGTAAACAAACCAGCGGGAAGCGTAAACCCCTGCTAGCTTCGGGTGTGTTTTCAAATATACATAAAATCGTTGCGTTTATCATAAATTAAATGATTTAACGCAAAATATGTTGAAACGTGTGTTTGCTTCGCACTAGTTTGTTTACAAATTTGACAGCTCAGTACGTCTGCTGAACGTGTCAACACAATCATCCGAACAACTCAACAGCTAGCTGAAAGAGTCAAAGAGTCAATGACGGGACATATGGCCTCAGCTGCCGGTCTCTAATTGCGTGGCTCTATCTTAAGGATTACCTGGTGCAGGTCCAGGAAGCTGGATTCGCCAGATCGACCTAAGCATAGCCACACATACGAAAAAGAAGAAGAAGAAAAAGTCAATTATATGCTCGATCAAGTCATTTTCTCGCTGAACGTGTCAATAATACCCTCGAAAACGCTGTATCTCGATCAGCATAGCATGAAAGAACGGACCAGGTTCCAGTACGGAGCCGATGTATTCTGGCACTACTCTTACTGCAACACGGAGCCAAACAGAGCTACCTTACACACTGCAGTGAGAAGAGAAAAGGAAGATGGAGTGACAAAATGCAATCTTCCCATTTCAGAGGAAAGAGTTACAGAGGTCTTTGCTGTTCGTGGAGAGCCTTTTGCTCACTATGGTGTAGCTCCGTATAAGTCCGTTTACATGAAGTACAACTCCAGGCGCATCAGGCTCCAGGTGTAGACCCTTGACGCCTGAGATGGACCAGACTGTTTTTCCTTATTATTGTGCACTTTTCTCGGATAAATTCACAAAATGAACATACAAAAATGACTAAAATACAGTATCCTTACTGAAAACATCTATATTTGTTGACAAACTAACTCAAAACGTTGGTTTCTTGCGAGTTGCGCTTAAGTTGCGCTTAAGTTTCACCTGCGAACTCTGAAACGATTTTGACAGATAATTGTGTAGTGTCCACCGCAAAACCCGCTGTCCATTTACCATTGTCCATTGATTGAACCCAAGGTGGATGGACAGACTACAGGTGAGTCCGTAGCTCTTTTTCTTACTAATACATAGACATGCAGTTTTGACAGTTCCGAGCATGCTCGGATCAAAACAAATCCCTGGATTAAAACACGACACACATGAATTAGAAGCTGCGAACAGTGCTATTAATTAGATAATCTAACACTATGAGACTAAATTCATCATTGTTGAGCAATCGGTACGTAAATTAACGCCGGTTATTACATGTGAAGCAAGAGTTTGATCGTTGATGTTGCCACTCATCGTCTGGTCCTGCGGGACAAACTCACACTCCTGATTGCTGGCTTTATTTATACAAACGACGAACGAAACTCTATTACAACACAATAATCCTTCTTGGGTTTGCATGTATCACTGTTAAACAGGCATATACTTTAGATAAAACCGAGATTTGCTGGAGAAAAACGAGTGTGCTCCGATCAAAACATCGGTTTGTTTTGATCGCAGTGGTCTTCTTCCTCCTTTCGCTTTTTGCTGTCAAATCGTTCTAGACGGATTGACCTGTAGTATAAATGGACCTTGGATTGAACCACTCATTTACTTGTCAACGTCAACGACCATTGTGATTACCCAAAACGTCAGTCTGTCCACAGCCACCGGTCGGCCTGGACATGCCTCAACCAACTTCAGAAAACTTCAGTTAACCTTATGTAATAAATCCAGTGCAATATACATAATACAACAGTGTTTACAAATGAAAGACTGACAGCATTCGCGCTTGACGCGTTGCACTTCATGTAAACGGCCTTCGTGTAGTGTTGCTCCTTACAAAAATTTGTTGAAAAAATGAAACAAAAATGAAGACTTCACACAGAGCTTCCTACAGCCACCAGGCATTCGCACGCAGACACACCAACACGGGCGAGCATGCTCCCGAAGGTAGCTCCTTCCTTCAGGAGCTACATCCTCAATCGATCATAGTTTTGTTTCATTTCTGCCCCTGAAGAGCGGAAAGTTCGCCTTCAACGCGCGGGGATGAGCTCGAGCCGAGACACACTAGTACACTTCCGGCTTCCACCACCGTCACCGCCATAAATCAGCCGACAACACTTACGCACATCCGGCATACGTGTGTGTGTGTGTGTGTTCAGGCGCCGGTGCGCCTGCAACGTCTTGCCGGAAGCATGATGAATTCGAATTCGGTCGCGTATCGAACCCATTATAAAGCATTATAATTTCGCACAAACACAAAAATGCGGAGGAAAAAAGGGCACACACATATACAAGCGTTCTTTGCGCTGCGTTCCTTTCGTGAGGCCGGGTCCGGGAAGGGTTGGATCGGTGCGCGTTCTCGCGTTTTCGGTCTCGGTGGTAAACGTTATCATTTTAGACGTTTCCTCGCCGCACGACCCCCCTCCCACCCCTCCACCCCACCCGTCGAGCAATGCACCCCGCGGACTCGCGCGTATGCTCACTTCACGCTCAGGACGCACGCGGGAAAAGATATTGACGTGGTTTTATCTTCATTTTTCGCCAGTTTTTCCCCTCACACACACGCACGCACACGCCTCCGACAGAAACTGCTGCCGGCGACGGTACCCATCCTTCATCCTTCACCAGAGCAAGCGTCGCTTCCGAGCCTAAATGCAATGGGTTGGGTTTGGGAGGAGAAGTCGGTTTTGAATTTTATGAAATTGGAAAATTCGCTATCTCCACAATTATATTAATTGTTGTTTAGGCTCGAAAGGGGGATG
>KB673046.1:719472-732630 GCA_000349145.1 Anopheles dirus
TGTACTAGCACGTTGCATACATTCAGGCGCAAACTTACCGAAACCTGCTCTTTGCTGTGGAATGCGTGCCTACAACACAAACAATGTATCAAAACCTGCTTCTATGTTTTACTAGCCTTAAAGTATGCACTCAAAATTCCAATATAGTACAAAAATCAATTGAAAAAAGCCCTTCCAATGCATTATCCAGCGCTAATTGCGGCCGGACGCCCGTATTGTCCGCTTTAAAGCACCCTCCGACCGACGTGGCGGTTTAAAGCCCGCCGTGAAAGTTGCGTGAGCGGTGCGAAACAAAGCCACGCATCGCGCACTTTCAAGGTCAGGCGGCACCGCCCGGGACGCAGCCGGGCGGCCGGGATCGGCAGTCAAACTTCGCGGGTAAGATTCATCGATTTTCGGGGACCAGCCCACGCCCCCCGCCGAACGGCCGGACCCGGAACCGCTGCCAAGTTAGTTGTTGCATGTCGCGTTATGACGCGGTCGCGCGCGCAGCCTCGCCCACCGGCGGCAGAAAACTGTGCCACCGCCGGTGGGGCGAACGAACGCGGGACCGCGAGGGGAAACGTGAAAAGTTTTTAATTTCATGCTAATTAAAGTTTCACTTCACTGCCGCGGAGCCGAGCGCATCCGGCCCAAACACACACACACTCGAGAGTGGAGCGACGCTGCTGTCGTTTACTTACCTATACACACACACACACAAACACACACACACACACACCAGGGTGGGACGCGAGAGGAGAAAAAACGAACCATCCCGCACCGATCCGCCGGGTGGGTCTGGGTGTGACGTCAGGCCGGGGACGTCATCAGTCGGTGACGTGGTGATTATCCGGCCTAAAAGGCGTCCGGAGCATTTGCGTTTTTGTGGCAGAATTAATTACATTATCCTGCCCGGCCGGAGAGAAATTCGCCCGGTGTGTGTGTGTGTGTCTGTGCCGGAACAGCTGAGCGCGCGAAGCGTGTCCTTAATGTCATTTTTATGTTCACGCACTTTACGCGCCCTCGTGCGCCGTGCGGTCGCTTCGTCCTTCTCAATTATCCGAAAATCGCGCTGAAGCGACGGCAGCGGTTTTAGCGAGCGAACTGAAATGAAACCATCAGGAAAGTGAGAAAAAAATCGAAAAGCAAGCGAGGAAGAGTTTCCAGAAGAAGAATTGGCCTTAACGAATGCTTCAACTGCTCGCAGTGCATACATTCAGGCGTTAAGATACTTTTATGTACTGAAGGGCGTGCCCGGTTAAGGCTGCGGATGCAATTTTTAAACTTAAAACAAGAAATAGCTTCAAATTTTAAAGTATTGTACAATATTTGAAATGTGTTGCTCATCTTCTCGGTAAATTTGTGTGCAAATTACCGGAAGCATAATTTGCGCCTCCGCGGTAGCGATGGCAACGGCCGAGATGGCTTGGGAACGACACGCTTCAGTGCATAAAGCTTCAGTGGCCGCGTGAACCGTAAAAAGTGAAAGCCGTTCGGTTACCGTAAACAACATAAATATTGTTTTTTTTTCGCTGCGCTCTGCTCCCTCCACGCTTCTCTCGCCACGCGTAAGCGGATTTCCTGCATGACAAACAGGGGCAGCACTCGAGATAATCTAATGCGATGGTTGATGGCTTAAGAACGATCATCACGCTGATGATGATGATGATGGTGGTGGTGGCGATACCCTACACTTGACGAGTGCTGCCGAAGCGCGACTGCTTGACGATAATAGGGTGCGAACAGTCAACAGTCCATTGTCCCCCGCGTCCGTGGTGGTATGCGTGTTTTTTCCCTTTTTTTTTTCGTTAAATGTTTACTTGACAACTCACCCCGCAGCGTGGGAATGAACAGAAGAAGCGATTCGAAAGGGGGTGACACGTACAACTGGAAGTGGCCGCGTGAAAGAGATCACAAGCAAACAGAGAAAAAAAACTCACAATCACAACAAAAGACTCGAATATTATATTTATTTACCCGTGTAATACAATAGAGCCGTTGTATCGTCTCGCGGTGAAATCTTCGGAACCTGCTCGAAAAAAGCGACCCATCGACGCCTAAATGTATGTGACGCACAATCTCACCGCGGAAACGAACCCGTCACGCGGTGTGCATAACTTTCGGGCGCTTTTTTTTCCTTTTCGAATCGCAGTACTATGTTACACCGAATGCATTTTCACGTTCTCTCGTTTGTATTTAGTGAGCAACGAAAACCAAAAAACGAAGGCCTGCGTGCAACAATTACGCTTCCGCCTGACATTGTAACGTAACGGTGCCGGGCGCCGGGAGAAGCATAAAATAGACGCAAAAATGGTAATTCATCCAGCGCTGTGCAGATGCCGGCAGTGTTCGCTCGCCCTAATGCGGATTTCTTTTCCCTCGAGCGAATGGGTGAGTGTTTCTCTCTCTCTCTCTCTCGTTTGCTACATTTTTCCAACCTCATTTCGCTGCTAGAGTGCGCTCGATGGGCGAAGTGCAAATAAAAATCGCAAAAGGATAATGTTTGTGTGCTAAAAGTGACTTTTAATGATGTTACCCACGGCCGAAGTTGTCGCCCCCGTACGCGGCGTGCTCGGCGAGGCTGGGCGGTTTCCGCCGCTAAGCTTCTTCGCACACGTCGCGTGGTGTGTGCGTTGCTTTTTTCTTTCTGCACTATTTTGCTCTGCAACTTCCTGCGTGATGCAAACGCGCGCGGTGGGCGCGGAAATCGCTTAAGCGAGATTTTTTCTTGTTCTATTTTTTCAAATACTTTTGCTCTGCAATTCCGCAATCCCATTCCGAATGTGAGCGTGAAGGGCTGAGCCGTTGGGAGCGGGAAGAGAGAAAAAAAGAAGTCAAACTGGTGATGATGAAGCGAAGCGCCAAAAACCGAACGGAAAAATCGTCAAACTCGTGGCTGCGAAACCGAAAGTTGCTGATGACACTTGTTCCCGTCATCAGGGAGGGGTGCGAGTGGATTTTGCCCGATTGCCTCTCCGCCCTCCTTTTACACCTAGCGACAAGGTGCGATGGTGTGGCCCGGAGGCCTGGAGTGGTGCGAACACTTTTAAAATTACAATTTTATTACAATTTCTATATTGTCTTCTCACGCACGTCTTCTCGGGGCTGGTGTGCGCGTCGGTGTACGATGGCGCTGATGACGACGGTTAGTAGGAAAAAACGCGGCGTGCAAGCCGTCCGTGTGGAAGATTCACGCCCGCCGACAACGCTAATCCTTTAGCCGGCACGGCAAACAACGCACACAGCGTCTTGGAGCTGTTTACCTCTTTCTTTTTGCCGTTTTTTTCTTTTCTTTTTTTTTGCTCTATCGCTTCATCGCGACAAGACGTTCCCGGCTGCTTGAGTGCTTCGGTCGTTTGCACGTACGAGCGCGCGCGTGTGTGGGCCGGGACTTGTAACATGTGTTACGCACATTTAACCAAATCCGGGCACCTGATCCACCGTCGGTACAGCCACAAACAAAAAAAAAACCCCCGTCGGAAAGCAATCCAAAACCTCATCACGGTGCTTTGGCGCTTCCGGAGCGCTTGATTACGGTGGAAGAAAATGGGCCGAAATCCATCACACCCGACGAGCGGAGCGGAGTTTAATGAAAAGGGAGCCATACGAAACCAACTGGCAACGCGTTGTGTTTACGCGATCGTTATTTCGAGTCCTCCTGAACGTTCCCTGGGCGAAACAAAAAAGCCAGAGCCAAAATGTGGCAATTCTCGTTCGAAAATTTACAGTGACGGGTCGTTAATGTAAAATACTTCATATAATATGTTAGCGAACTGAACGAAAAACATGCTTGGAAGGAGAATTTTTAACCTTTTTGCCGAGTACTAGCAGGAGTATTTGATTTAACATGATTTTAAATTTGCTATATGTGTCTAAATCAGGCTGTTTTTCCTGTTTCTTCATTTAGACCGATTTTTCATTTAGACCGAATTGACAACCGGCCTCCTACCCGGGTAGCCAGCAACTTGAAATGCTAATAACTTTGTAATGCGCATTTAAAACGAGTTGAAACTATTGACTTTCTATTTTTGAGTTGAGTTAACTTTCTATTTTTCGTCGTTTCCTTTTTATTTATCGTCAAAGAAGTGTTAATGTATTGGAAGCCGAGCGCCTTTTTGATTTTTTTTTTAGTACTTTATCCCAATTTAATCTTCGACAGCTCTCTACAGGAGAAAGAGTATATAAGTTGATATTTATGATAAATTTGCAGATTTTTCGCATGAGTTTAATAACGAGAAGCTTTTTAAGATGAAGAAAATCATCACGATGGTCCAATAATGGTTGTATAACATTTCTCGGAAGTCGGTTATCTTCACTTACTGTGTTATATCACCATCAAAATTCGATTTTTTTAGATTTTTCCTTGAAAATCGTATAAAACAGTTTGGGTTTAGTTATAAGAATTACCAGAGTTCGTTACTCTATGCAAGGCAGAAAGATAAATTGGATTTAAATTATACAATGCACAAAAAAATCATAATATTTATAGGACTAGAAAAATGTATTAAAACACTGATTTTCGAAACAAGAAAAAAATAAAGCAGAGAACTGCGGTAAACAGATTCGGAAACGAGGATAGATATTTCTTTTCTAACTTCACATGTTGAACTAGTAAGAAATACGCATTAAAAAGTTCTTCACGTTCGAAGTCGCTGGCTACCCGGGAGACAGGGTTAAAGCGTTATTACTAGCGTTTGCACCTTTTTTCAAACGAACAATATACATTGCATACCTTTAGGCGCGAATTTTCTTCAGATGCAAACTCCGCAGTGCCAGTAATGCGTTTTAGTCAACGTTTTACGTGCGCCTGAAACGTAGGCACTGCGCGCACCGCAGGAAACTTTCCACACACCGTGCGCTGCATACATTTAGGCGTTTCTGCCTCACTTTGGGCCGGCCGCCGCACGCCGCACGGAAAGGGTGCGATTTTACTGTCGGATGGTGTCAAAATCCATCCAGTTCGCCCAAAACGAACCTTGACGTCGATGATCTATTTGTGGAATCAATTATTCACCGCGTTCCTCTCCGTCGCAGGAGGATACGTGCACCCGAACCCGAAAGCAAGCGTCCATCCACGAGCTGGAAGCCGATTGGAAGCGGTCGTGTCGTTCCGACCCTAGTGTGTGTGTGTGTGTGTTGCTGACCAATTACATACATAATAACAAGCATCACGAGCTAGCCGGCCAGCCTGGCGCGGTTTCCAGGGCCCAGGGCCCGGGTCCGGGGGTTCGCCATCCAATTTCATGCGGTTAAACTTTTCCGATTTTCACCCGATCGATTCGGGGTGTCGTTCGGTTTGAAGTGCCGCTCGCTCCCGGGCGGCGAGAGTCAACCTCCTGGCCAGCTGGGCCTGGCCGGGACAGGAGTGCCGCTGTACGGTGCATAAATATAAGATGATAAATTGATCCCGGCGAGGTGAACTTTTTAAAGGTGAGCAGGAAGCCCGGGCTGGGAGGGATGACGGCTGCGTCGGTCATTCTAAACGGTGGAGGGGGAGGGGGGGGAGGGGGCGGTTTTCCCAGGCACATTCGAGTCGAGTTTTCGGAGGAGGAACCCGGAACGCAAGCGCTTCGAAGCAGTAAGCAGTCAGACGGTGGAACCGGGACAGCGGGCGAGTGCTCCGTGTGGTGGATTTCGATATTAGTAGGTAAAAACATGCCGAAAGTTGGTGGCTTTTTGGTGGTCGAGTGTCTTCGGTCGAGTTTCTCATCCCAAACGGGCGGCCCCGCCTGTTTCGGTACGTGACTCGCGTCGGTAAAGATTTACTTTATCCCGCACGGCCGGGACATGCAAATCCGTCCCGGCTGCTGCCCTTCTTGAAGACGTTTCTTGCGTTGCGGTTACGTTGGACGGCCCAGACACGCGGAGGGTGAGACAGAGGGAGTGGCGAAAAAAGGCGGACGATGAAAGGATGATGAACATCTTCCGAAAACTCATCCGCCCATCCGCCGGCTGGACCATCTTGCGGAAATGGACGGAGCGGGGGCTCGGAGTTTAGCGGCTAAGAGTGCTCTGGAGAGTTTCGCTTGAATGGCGTGCCATGTCGGGATGCTGCAGGAGTACGTAATGAGGGGGGCGGTTGGGCACACTGAGTGGGTGTTGAAATTATCCAGATTCAATATTCATAAAACATCATTGACGCCCCCCACCCCACCCTCCTCTTCCATCGTAACATTTTCAGGGAGCGGGAGACGCTGTTTGGACATATCCGGTACGTTAGACATCGGCAGATCTTCGCGTGGCGTGGACGCAGCGTTTGGGTCATCGGTGCTGCTGGACGCGGGTGGCCTCCCCAACACATCAACAGTGATCAGCCCCGAAGATCCACACCGGGAAAGGTATTCCGAGCGCTCGAAAGGATGTTCGAAAACGTAACGCATAATCATACCCACCCGGGTTGCGGGTTCCGCTCCTACGGCAATCCAACGCACGTTGACAGTAAAAACTTCCCACACTGGGGTGGGGGAAAAAACACACAAAACCGGAGACATCGACTGCATCGGCAGTAAAAGTCGCCAAAAGCCTGTTCGGAAGTCGTTGTTTTTTTTCTAGTTTATTCGTATTTTTTAATGACTCACGTTGCGCACTCTCGCAACGGCAAAAGTTTCCCAACAGGCGGGCCGCGGCGGAAACACGCTTCCGCGTAGGCGTAGGCATAACGCTGTCCCACCGTAATGGGTCGTAATGGGCGTATGATTCAATATCGTGTATGTGTTTTAACGACTTTACGATATTAATTGCCCCGCGCGCTGCCGCTGCTGACGAATGACGTAAAACATGCCAACGGAAGAACGGGGAGAAGAAAAAAAAAGAAGAAACTTGAGCAAGCATCCAAGGTAAAATAAAAACGCCAAACTCCAGCTCACGTGCAAGAATCTGGTCCCGGTTAATGGGCGCGAATAAGGACACGGTGCGGGAACTTTACGACCGCGGATGCGGATGGCACGGGCTTTTTTGTGTTTTGTGTTGTGTCAAACCGAGTGCCGAGTGTGTCAAGCCCACGCCCCAGGTGCATTTTTTCGGGAGGGAAATCTGGAGGTATCTCTGTACCTGTGTATCTAGCGCGTGGAAGAGAGAACCGAAATTGGAAGCAAATTAACGATTCTTCACGTCGCGTCATAAGGTGCGATCGTAAAGCTGATGCGAGTATACATTTGCATGAGGAGTCAGTTCTGCATCCGGTTGTCAAGTTTTGGAAATGGTTTTTGATACTTGATGGAATCAATCACTAAATCAATGTTTTTAATAGATTTTCCTCCTGATTTATCAGTTTTTTTTTATCGGAGCCTTATCGGAGCCTAATCCGAGCCTTATCGGAGGCTTATCGGAACCTTATCAGAACAATTTATCAATTTTATCGTGGAATGAATACGATAGTAAGTCAATATGGTAAAATACATCCAAATGGACTGCATTCGAATGCGGACATTTATTGCGTAAGCCAATCAAGCCGTCGATTAACCCTTTGATCCAGTTCCATCGACCGGTAATGAACCTCTGAACCTCGTAATGTAGGAGCAACCGGGGGCGAAAAATCGACACCTCTCCAATTCCACCAGCACCGATTCGGAAAGTGCTCGATAGCTATTATTAAACGATTATTCGTGTTGCTCATATCAAACCGACTGTCCGGGTTAAAGGGGGCAGAGATAATTGAACCTCCCTCTGCACACACACACTCTTTCAACTCCAATCAAGCCTCGTTCCGAGCGCGGGGGCCGTTCGGAGCGCTCGGATTAACAAGGGGTTAAGAGGGCTGATATCCATTTCCGAGCCCGGAAACACGGAACACGGAACCCCTTTTCGTACCGGCCGGGCAGTGGACACGAATTGAAACATGATAATTGTTAATTACAGGCTGCCCGGTGCGTGGACGAGGGCAGCGCCCTCTTGCCCAACAGCTCTCAGGCGAACATATTAAAAAGAAACACAACCGACCGCCCGGCCGGCCGGGCAGAAGTGGCGTAGTATTACATTAGCCTCCGCCGCCGCCCGCATTGACTCTGTTTTCGTTTCTTTTCGCAGTTGACGCAACATTGCATTAGCAGTTGTGTGCGAGAAAGGAGAGAGGGGGGGGGGGTTGGACAAACCGGAGCGATACTTATCTTTTATTAATCAATCTCCACACTCAACGGTCGCCCGTAGATACCTCTGATCGATTAGTGGGTTGCGTCTTTACGTGCGCCTTTATGCAACCAACCGGCAGGACGCATTCTGTGAAGGGGGCAGTTGGTGCGTTGGTGTACTTCAGATTGCATACTTTGCGGCGCAAAGTATAGTATATTCACCACGAACTGTGTTTTATTTACGCTTTTATTAAGTCTGACTGGGAGTCGAATACAGATTGCATACATTTTGGCGCTAAATCGTTTTCGGTTTGTTTTGATACAAGGCAGCAAGCGCTGTTTAACTATAAGTTTTTAAAAAATACTATATTGAGGAATGTTCGAGCAGATTACATACTTCTGGGCTGATGACTCTATATTGCGCCAAAATGTATGCAATATACGCAACACAAACGCTATTTAGGCATTTGAGAAAGGAAAACAAACCATTCCAGCACTCCCTCACAAGTGTGTCATTCTGATTGCATACTTTTAGGCGGGTATAACAATTTTTCATCCAAAGCGTGTGCAGTTTACGCTTCACAAACGCGTTACTAAAGCCTTACTACTACTTTAGTTGACGGTTTTTCAATGTTTCCCACTAAACAGTGCCATAACGATGGAGAGGGAATCTTCTCATTTTTATATCCTTCAGCAATATCATCACTTAACGATTAATATACATCTGCCCGCGTTGCGGGAAGCGTAATTTTATTCGCCCCGCTCTCCTGGTTTCTCCACCCGCTCTACCTAGCCTGCCTTAAAACCCGTTTGCGGTGGGCGAAGGAATAAATTTCGCTAAAAACGGAAGAAAAAATGAAGAAAATCGGCTCCCCGGTCTGGCCGGCTTATTAATCATTATTCAGCATGCACCGTTCGGTTGGTGTCGTGAATAATTTTGCATCACTAATTAACCCGGCACCTTCCCGCGCTCATAATCAATCCGATTTTATAGCGGTGCTTGAAAAATACTAATAAATTCCAACCGAGTGAGAGAAAAAGAAGAGCACACACACAGACACAACCTTCCTCCGAGACGGACTCCGGGACGGATTTCGGATGTAGTTTCGTGCCGCTGCGGCGTCTTAAGATGCGCCGTCAAGTGCGAAAGAGAGAGAGAGAGTATTTGCTGGGGCCGAGAAAAACGCGTCTCTGACGGCGACATTTGCGGTGAGTGACGTGTTCACATTTTTACATCACCTCACCTGCCGCGCCCGGCGAAGTCGTACGTTTTCCTTGGCGGTTCGCGTTCGCGACAGGCGCTTTTGACATGTGGCCCCGATACCGGCTGGCGGTGGCCGTCGGGAGCGAGGTGAATTAAATATAAAAACTTATTTATCTCCCGTCCGCATCCCATCCGCACTCCCCTCCCCCCCCAGCGACCGCATTTGCATAATGACTGGCGTGTTCTGCGGGCAAATGTGATTCCAATTGCCGGAAGACGGAGACTTCTCGCGGAGACGAATGTTTGCCCGCGAGACAAATGCGCCGGCGGTGGGAGAGTACAACTCGCCCGCACAATGGCCCTTCAAGACGGTGTGTGTGTGTGTGTGTGTGTGTGTGTGTGTGTGTGTGTGTGTGTGTGTGTGTTCCACGATGATCGTCCTCGTGACGGGAGCTGCGGTTATCTCATTTACAATGGCTTGAATTTGAAGTAATTAAAGTTTTTTTGTTTGTATGTGTGTGTTTGCTGAAGAACGTTTGTGGAGAATCGTTATCGGGATTTCGGTGTCGGTTAGGTTTACGTTTCGTCATTCGTCTGCGGCCATAAAAGTATGTTGATGCGTATGTGTGCGTGTAGTATATGTTCCTTACAACTCAAAGTCCCTCTTGTTAACATTTCGAGACAATGAAATAGTAAACGTGGTCAAGTCGTGACGATTTTTTGTGTTTAAATTTTCATTACTTCTTCTTCCACAGCCGTTTTTAAGAGTCACAAATGGGAAAAAAATCGGAAAAAAAAATCTAAATTTCATCTACCACAATGCAGCCGAAGCCAAGCAGGCCCACCGTGGTAGAGGATATTTATTCCCTAGAAGCACGAAGCCCCATCACACACAGCAACAACAACGAAAAAAAAACACAATTTTACCCATTTTCCCAAGAACAAAACCTCCCCGGTAGGCAGCGACGAGAGAGAGAGAGAGGGAAGAAAAAAAACACATTCTAAAGAAAGCCACATACCGGCTGCTTGACGCGCCGGTCGCGCGAAAGGGTTGCGCTTTTCTTTTTTGTTTTGTTTTGTTTCGCTCCACACTTGCGCCATCTATTTTCATTTTCCGCGCCCTGGACAGTGAGAAAAAAAAATTAATTAAAAATCGTGTTTACACCGCAACGGTGGGCACCCTGCCGATCGCGGTGGGGGGGGGGGGGGGGGACGATAAGTCGCCTCATCGGGCGCCATTGTGCGCGCCCGAGATTGGCGCTTGATTGCATATGTTAAAAATGTATAACGTTTGCGCTGTACCGAGTAGGACGCGAACGTGAACGGTGAAACTGGAAGGCGAAATACACAACAAAAAACGCCTAAATTTCCGCAATTTGTAGACGTTGGAAGCCTATTGGGATGCTGAGGGTGAGGTGTTTTTTTTGTTGTTGTTGTGTGTGTATTATACGTCAAATTTGATCGTGGCCATAAAAGTAAAGCGTTGTGTGCTGAGGTGTATACCCTTTTCAGCCATCCGGCTCGAAGGACCAAGTTTGCTGCATTTTTTCCTATTTTCTAGCTAGAAAAAATACAACTATTGTGTGTATTTCGTACGTAGATTATTGTTCGTTCGAATCACTTCTTGGCAGGGAGTATAGCATGTGCATTGCATACTTTAAGGCTGAACGAAACGAAAAAAAAACTACTGGTATAGAATTGTCAATGTGTTGATATTAGATAGCTTAAAGTCGTCAAGGCGAACTTAACAACGTTTTGCTGCATACCTGTAGGCGCTAGATGATAATGTCCGATCCATCATAAGATTTCTCTATACCTCACCAATCGCGTCCACCACCACGCTTGCTAAAACTTTAAAACTGTTTCCACTGGCATACATGCGTGAAAATAAATTGCTCAAAACGAGCCCCAGCTGCTGAATCGGGTTTAGAATAGAGTAAAGGCGAGCAAAACAAAAAACAGCACGTTGACCGCCACTCGCGACACAAACCAAACTCACGAAGAGAAAAAAAACTCTCATCCCGTGCCCATCGATCCGGTGAAATAACGCCGCAGCCAGTGCGCCTGAATGTATGCTCCCAGGCCACCCCGGGCTCAACTGGTGGGAACGAAACAAACAAAACAAAACAAAAAACCACTCGTTACAATACGCCTTTTGTCGACACGAGCGACAGCGAAAAAAAAAATGGGATAAAACAAAAACCCATCGCATCGCATCACAGACGCGACCGATGCGGGGCCATAACCAAACAATTTTCACGGTCGCATTTTTGACGTACCCGCGCCAGGAGGACGGTTGCTGGAGCGAATCGGTGTCCCGGTGTCATCGAGCCTTATCAGATTTGGCTTGGGCGGAAGGCCACTTAGCTCGGGCTGCGTTATTCGTTGTGACACCCGCCGATGGAAGAGCAGATCCTTGAAAAGCGGCAAAATAGGAGAACAGCTTCAATCGACCCTCGGAAGCGAGTGCGCGTTTCGACGCAAATCGGCACGCGAATGCATTAGCATCAATGAAGAGGAGCGTAGGAAAAAGCACACCACCGAACACCGAAGGCGGACTGGTAAAAGATGCGCAATACGCCTAAAAGTATGCAATAGGAAGATGATTCGCAAAAATTGGCTAATTTTCCACACAAGCACAGTGGGAATTAAATTAAGGAAAGGGGAAAAAGCGCTTTTGTAACCTGTTTTTATCTCATGAAGGTAAATTTACATTAAAAAAGTGTAAATTATACACAACATCTCTAAATGTTCAATATTTGATTTAAAATTTTGAGATGAAATTCGTAAAAAAATATTAATACTGAACCTACCGTTCACAGAAGACGTGAAGGTTTAAAATAAATGTTAAATTATGAAAACAAAATTGTACGTACTCTACCCACACTACATTATACACGCATCCCATCGGTTGCCCACCGTGGATTGGGATAAATATTTTGAGCCAATTTACGAGCGACACAAGCGACTTCCACCATCGTTCCGCCCGGGCTGGTACCATTTTTCCCCGGGAGGAAAAAGAGAAGAGAAGGAGAGAGAGAAAAAACATTCCCGGCTATTGGCAAAGTGGTATATTTTTCGCTTCCCTCCCCCACGCAGGCTACCAACCATGAGCCGAGCGCTAAGAGCAAACAGATGACAATGTATGGAACCGGGCGAGCATGGAAGTGGCGAACCGGAAGCCAAAAGGGTGCCAGTGATTGGGGCGGAAAGGGAAAAAATTGAGCGATACCTCCCCCGCAACAGATTACGTGTCCCGCGCGCTCGCGCTGCGAATGTTTATGGTGACGATAATGGGTCACAGTCGCTTCCTTCCCCCCCCCCCCACACACACACACACACACACACACACACACACACACACACGAATCTCGTTGCGAATCCGCTGTCGAAACGGCGTTCGAACTTACTTTCACTTGCGTACAGCAAAATCGGTACCCTCCCCCCACTCGGAGCGGAATTTATGAGTACGGGCGTATATATATTGGATAGGAAAATATTTTTCATTTCAATTACGGTAAGTAGTGATGCAGGGGTGATGTGTGTATGTGCGTGTGTGTAATCGAGCGCTTCCTCACCGTCCGACCGAGGCCTAGTGTGCGATAAATTAGCTCTCGCTCGCTTCGCTCGCTTCGATTGCGATTGGTGGCTCGCGTGGATTTGCTATAATTACTTTCGGCGTAATAAGATTTGCCAGCCCGAAGTGTCCGCCGCGGTGGGCTTCGATCCGGGCTTGTTTGGATTAGTTATTGACCCGAGAAAACAAAACGACGTAGGATGCGGGCACTAGGCACTATAAAACTTTATGTGCGAACTCTTTACTACGGCGGCGAAAGCGATTGCATACTTTCAGGCGGCGAATTTGATTGAGCAGCCTGGAAGTGTGTGTGTGTGTGTGTGTGTGTG
>KB673046.1:732640-744225 GCA_000349145.1 Anopheles dirus
CACACACACACACACACACACACACGAATCTCGTTGCGAATCCGCTGTCGAAACGGCGTTCGAACTTACTTTCACTTGCGTACAGCAAAATCGGTACCCTCCCCCCACTCGGAGCGGAATTTATGAGTACGGGCGTATATATATTGGATAGGAAAATATTTTTCATTTCAATTACGGTAAGTAGTGATGCAGGGGTGATGTGTGTATGTGCGTGTGTGTAATCGAGCGCTTCCTCACCGTCCGACCGAGGCCTAGTGTGCGATAAATTAGCTCTCGCTCGCTTCGCTCGCTTCGATTGCGATTGGTGGCTCGCGTGGATTTGCTATAATTACTTTCGGCGTAATAAGATTTGCCAGCCCGAAGTGTCCGCCGCGGTGGGCTTCGATCCGGGCTTGTTTGGATTAGTTATTGACCCGAGAAAACAAAACGACGTAGGATGCGGGCACTAGGCACTATAAAACTTTATGTGCGAACTCTTTACTACGGCGGCGAAAGCGATTGCATACTTTCAGGCGGCGAATTTGATTGAGCAGCCTGGAAGTGTGTGTGTGTGTGTGTGTGTGTGTGTGCACTTCGCAAGTGAAATAAAATTATGATGAAGCATTCGTGCAGGCTCAATACGATGCTCAGACTGAAGTGCTGAAAGTTTGCGCCTAGATGTATGCAATATAGTGGAGAATCGAATAAATTTTATCCTGTTTTTTATACTAGCAGAAGATGTATTCCTCATGATTCTATATTTTATTTCAGAATTCAGATTTGCTTTACTTTATCTTTAAATTCGCATTTTACAGAAAATTGCCTGCATTCAGGCGTTAAAGAGTGCCGACCCACCAAGAACGCGCCGAATACGTGATTTCTCATCTAGCGTCTGTTGTTGTAACATTCAATACCACCCGCTCAGTAATGACGGCTGATTCGGTGCTCGAAACGTTCTTAAAACATAATCGTGCCGTTTCGGGGCAAACAAATAGTTCGCCGCGCGCCCTGCCTCGTTCGCATGCTTTCCGCGCTCCAGCCGCGTGAAGTGACGCCATAACATCGCACTCGAAACGTAACGCGCGTCAGCAATAATCCATCGATGGGACGCTGAACGCCTTTTTCCCGGCGGCATGATCCTTGACACTTCGGCTGCGAGCGCTCGAGCCCAGCCACTTCGCTCGGTGCGCACAAAAGCGGAACCGCTTCAAAAAGGGCCAGCGGGTGGGTGGGCTCACATCGGGGAGATCCCAGAGCAGGCGGCCGGTTCGGGGAAATAGTTTCTCCATTTCGGAAGAAACTAGTGGAACCCCTCACACGCCTCCCCGCTCTACACGCCCGGAGCTCATCGTACCGTGCAATTGTCACCAGCAACAATCGCAGCCGTCGTGTGTAGCGAACGGCCGGGATTAATTCCGTCCTGGACCACTTTTCGCCCGAAGGTTACTTTAAAAGTCTCACCCGCCGTCCCCGACCGCCGCAGTTGTTGTCAATTCGAGCAAATCGACCAATTGTCGGTAGTAGTCGGTGCGATGGCGGTGGTGATGTCGCCGTAGAAAAGATCTTGAAATAATTTAAATTGAGGATGATTTAATTATCTATTTTCAAGCTCTAGCGCATTTTGTATCATCCGGAAAACCGAAACGATGAACTTGAAGGAGTCTATTCACCGCTGCACATACACACGCACACACCCACACACACACACATAGCGGGCGGGTGTAAGAATGGTAAGCTAGCGAGCGGCACAAGATAAGCCCGACGACGACTAGCTTTGGCGCCCGAACCAGGCGTGCGATGAAGAATGCTCAAGACGATTGGCCCGGAGCTACGATTCGAATCGGCATTATGGGTTTGGTTAGCTTAAGTAAGGCACATGCTATGGCGCAGCGGCGAGAAGGTGGGATCGCAAACGTGAGGCGTAAGGCAACCTCAGAAACAGACGTGAAGGCGAAGGAGGGGAGTAGTATTTATAGTGTACGTATTGGGAAGCTCAACAAACAATGCAAGAAACAAGCAGAATTGTAATTGCGGAGCAGAATCCATGCGAACCCGTAGGTGAGATAATTTTTTCGTTGATTTTTTGTATTTTTATCACTATTTTACTAAAAATATATATTAACACGTTTATTTCGTTGGAGGAAAACTAAAACAAAACGCACATGAAAGCAAAATAATAGTTTAAAATAGAATAAAATAAATTGCAAACATATAAACACTTGAAAAGAGCAATAAAAAATAAAAAAGACGGCTAACAAACAAGAAAAAAGGAGTTATTAACAATTAATAAGAGTTGTAGCTAGAGTTGAAGTTTAATAACACACATTGAACATGAAAGTGATCCAAAAAATATATGTGAAACAAAATTTTGACATTGGAGTAGAAGTTCATAAAAAACTACACAAAAACCTATATAAAATGTAAAATAAATTAGAATTAATTAGAAACATATAAACACTTGAGTAGTCCAATAAAAGATAAGAAGACGACTAAAAAAATTAAAAAAAGGAGTAATTACCAATAAATCAAAATTGAAGCAAATGTTTATTTTTATAAAACACAATAAAACAACACAATAAAAAATATATAAAATGTGTTACCAAATTTTAACATTAAAACTGAAGGTAATGAAACGATTTTACATAGAGAGATTAAAAACCATTTTGAAGAAGTGAGAAGACAGCATACAACGTCTGTAAAACAATACACCCACATGAAAATGAGACAAGTAAAAAGTATCAAAATTATATAGAAGAAAACGGAGCAGATAGCGTAAGTGTGCTGGATTGAAGCGACCTCCCGCTGCCGACGCTAAAGCCTTATGGATGCGAAGCGGGCTCGCATAAATCTTATGCCGCGTTATCTACACTATCGCTTCCTGCCCAGCTCCTCCAGGCGCTCTTTGGATCTTCTTCCGGCACACAACTCCCACTCCCGGCACTAAACCAGCTTCAAAGATAGTTCGACAAAAGGAGTTTCGCAGCGGGAGCGATTGCGGTCGAGAGCGGCCAGCACGAAGTAATCCAACGCCCTCCGGGGCATGCCGCTGCTCGTTGAGCGCGAATTTAAAACCGTAGTCCAGGGCTGCCTCCAGCGGTCCGGTGAGGTTGAGGAGCTGTCGAGAACGAGAGAGAGAGAGAGAGAGAGAGAGAGAGAGAGAGAGAGAGAGAAAAACGCGGGGCTTGATCGATAACTGATGTACACATTGCGACGAAGGGGGGGGGGGGGCGAAAGTGGGCTAGCAGGGGGGCAATTTTCTGCCTCGACGTTCAGTTTCCGGTCCGAAGGCCCGGTCGCGCTCGAACGCCACCGTGGCTTGCCGGCAGAAACTCTTTAATTAGGTGAAATTTTCTCATCCATTTGCGATCCGGAGGGGGGGGCAGGAGGCCGGGCCACCGGAAGCAGCGAACGGAGGGGGGTTTGATAATCGAGTCCCTCCCACCCACCGCCCAGTCTTAGACAGCCCGTCGCGCGCACGCTCGCATCTCGAGCCCGAACGATGCGGCTCAACACATGAATGGGTTGTAAACTATTAAGAAGACGGAAAAATAACAGTTTAAGAACGCATGATTGCCGCCGGAGCCGACGGGGGCAGGAGTTTGCAATCGCGTGTATCGCGTGGGGCGTGCGGAAGACACGACACACTACGCGCCAGAAGTTTTCGCCGTGTCGGGGAACCGAGCCACCTCCCGGAAGCTGTACCCCGCTGAAAAACGTCTGGGTGGGAGGGCGAAGAAGCGAATTTGCGTGGTTTTCGGCGCTGGGAGTCTCTCTTGGTACGCTCTTACGTGAATTGCATAGTTTCGGATGAATGAACCAAATATTGCATACCTTTAGGCGCAGTGAAAGGAATATTTTATTTTAAGAACATTTTTATTTATTTTCAACGAACAAAAACGCTATGACGCGCTGGGTGGGGGGGGCGAAGCATCAAATTGCATGGTTTCGGACGAATGAAACAAATAATGCATAATTTTAGGCGCAGTGAAAATATACTTAATTTTAAAAACATTTTTCTTTATTTTTAACGAAGAAAAACAGCGAATTGGAAGCAGCGAATTGCGTGGTTTTAGGCGCCGGCGGACATACCGTGCGCCTAATGGTGCACTCTTTCATGAATTGCATAGTTTCGGACGAATGAAAAAAAAAATTGCATACATTTAGGAGCAGTGAATAGATATTTTGTTTTAAGATCATTTCTCTTTATTTTTAACGAAGAAAAATGACACAAAAATCGTAAATACTTCGACAAATAGTTGGGACACGCACACGCCAGCCGATTGTCGTCCTTTTGCCGCCCCGACGACTCTATTCGTCGGTGCCGAGCGACGGACGATATCGAAGCCGCACATCAAGCGAAAAATCCAGCGAAAAAAGGGGTGAAGTTGTAATAAATGTGTCTACGTGTGTATATGTGTGTGTGTGTGTGTGTGTGTGTGTGTGTGTGCGCGCCGCTCGTTGCGATGGGTTTTCCGCACCCAACCCGGCCGCGGGGCCCGTGTAGCAACCACCCACTTACATTTATAATTAGGTTTCTTCCGTGCATTAAAGACAAGATGCTTTCGTCGCACGCTGCTCGCACCCGTAAATGGGTTGGAAAGAGCTGTGTGTGTGGGTGGGTGGGTGTGCGCCGTGTGGGCTCGGTGCGGGCCGATTATCTTTCGGTTTCGGTGCTGCGCGTATCACATACCTTACAGGCGCGTGTGGGAAGCGTGTATGCGGGCACGTACAACATTAGATCGGGCCCTCCTTCCTGCGTTTTTTTTTTTTCTTTGTAATTGAAGGAGGAGGTGGAACGTTTCGGGAGCTGCTGCTGCTCACCGGAAATTGCATTACACACGCTCCGCGCAAGAATTAAGCAGGCAGTAGAAGGCAAAATAAAGAAACAACACAGAATGTCTAAATTAACGCTAGTGGGAGAGTGTTTCTTTTTTTTCGCTCTCTCTCTCTCTCTCCCTCTCTCTCTCTCTCTCTCTCTCTCCTCTCAATCGTTTGAAGCCTATCAAACACTCCATCAATCAAATTGGCTTCGGGTCCCCGGGCTCCGTGCGATTCGAGTGCGATTATTCGTCATCGTCACTGACGTAAGTGTAATTAGTTTTCGATTACTCCCACCGGCCCCGTCGGGACGCTGCGCGCGGCCCGAATTAAGCTAACGGACGATAAACGGACGGAAGCAGCTCGCAAGATTTCCATTGCAGCGTTTGGTCCGCTTTCTTCGGACACGCTTCCTCGTGCGCCGCTTGCTTTGATTTTGAGTGCCGCGGCATAAAAATCGATCAGCTGTAATTGAGGTGCTGGGTTTTAATAATTAATTATGCTCCCGCCGGGCCACCTTCCGCGCCCACTCTGATCCGATGGTCGGCGCATTTTTCGCCGAGCACTTTATCAAATCCGACGCGACCCTTCTGCCGCGGAAAAATTTATGGTGAATAATTAAAGTGATCATTCTATTAATGACGCGCGCTGGAACCGGACGCTGGGCCCCGCTGGAATCGTGATAATGAACCTGGGCGGGGGGGAGAATGTTGCGACTTTAGAGCGAGAGAGAGAGAGAGAGAGAGAGAGAGAGAGAGAACGAGATGCTGCAGATTGCGTATTGAGAAACCGGAGGCAAGCAACAGCAAAAAAAAAACAAGGAAGTTGTTTTGCAACACCACTATCGAAGCGTTTAGTCGGAAAAACACCGGACACGCACACAGAGTGAGAGTGAAGAGAAGAAAAAAAAGTCGACCGAAATTATCCACCATCGCAAACGGCCCCACAAAACGTCTGCTGCAGTCGAGATAGCGGGCAGAAATGATAATTAATTACAATAGCGCCCGGGCTTCGAAAAACCCCTTTTTTGCGGAGGCCTCGCTGTGTCGAAATCAGCGCTAGAGGAAATCGGTGTCTTCGCATTTTCTTCCCGCTCGCTCGTCTATTCGCTTGTCACCCTGCTGTCCCGTGCCGTGCCCTGACCTGCTGCGATCGAACCGAACCGAACCGGTTTTCCCTTTTTTTCCTGCCGTTGTTGCTTGCCCTGTCTGCTGTAGGGTGGGCCTCCTGGTGCCGGAGATGACAAACGCAGCCCGATGCAGCGGCAGTGATGAATTGACGTCGTCTAGAGGCATCCGTAATCGGCTTCCGTGCGAATTGGTGTCAGAATTCGCAAGATTTGCCGATGAAGCAAAAAAAGCAATTTTTTTGCATACATTTAGGCGTTTTAGAAACCGTATTAGTAATTATAACACGGTTGCATACCTGCAGGCGTCGAAGAGAAAATGTTTTTGAGCGCACTTTTTAATTTACTATAATTCAAATTAACTCAAAATATGTGGTGTAATGTGTGAAATTTCGTTTATTGCATACATTTGGGCGGTTGAGAAACTAAGAAAACCAAAACATGAGTGCCCAATTATTATTTTTTCTTATTTTTGGCACTTCATGTGCAAGAGATTTTGCGCCTGGCTGGTATGCAATGTGAAGCATCATTAGAACGTAATGCAGATTGTATGCTTTCGGGCTATTTGGGAAATCTGGAGTGCAAATTCGATTTTATTTTAATTTATTACCCAAAAAAATACAAAAAAAATCAAAAACAATCAAAATAATTGTGTATGTGTAAATTATAAGTAAAAACCTACTACTTCTGCCTGCCTACCACTAGGTACCTACAAATTTGCCACCAAAAACAACGCTCGCTGATAGTTTCCATAGTGCTCCTCGCACATTTCTTCGCCGGCAAGCGTCTTCGCTCCCCGTTCGTTTCCCTTTCGCGTTCCTTTTAATTACGACCGGACGGAAATCGCAGCCGACCGTCTCACACCAGCGGAAAGTGCACGGATCGAGACAAACACAAAAGGACTCTATCACACACACACACACACACACAGAAAATCGAACACCGGGGGTGGAAAAACGGTGCCGGAGTATGCGGATAATGGGTTACTGCCAAAACGCTCAACGGGCGGGGAAACCGACCCCGGCGCTCCGGCGTGTGTATGTTTGATTTATTTTTCATTCTGTGATTTGGGGAAAATAATGAAAATTGCTCCCTCCGTCACACCACACCGGTGCCTTTGTCGTCCCCCTTTAGCGAGCGAGTGGCGCGAGCTCGATGCGGCACGCGGGCCAACCTTCGGTCTGCTCAAGGAAATGCAAAAGGGAGCAATGAAGCAATAGGCTAACCGGAGCAGCAGCAGCAGCAGGCGCCGACATTTGGGGAGAGAAAGGTGCAAAAAATAATCTTGCTCGCGAAGAACGCTTAAAGTACGCCGAACGCCGAACCGGAAGTTTCATTTACGAGCGCGATTTGCGTGCCAAACGCGCTCCGCTTGGGGCGCCTCTGAGGGCGAGTGTGTAGTTTCTTGTGTACTGGTGGCCAAATTTGAGACTGCTTTGTTTTCTACCCTCACCTGACCCCCTGTGCCGTCGCTTCTCACTCGCGCCACCGCTATAACCCGTCCGCAAGCGGCACTTTCGTGAAAGGGCAGTAAAAATCGCATGTTGCGTTCTTCGCGCCCGGACGTCCCCGGCGGACGCCGCTGCGCTCTACCGCCCGGGCAGGGCAATTTTCATAATCGAAGCCTACTGCCGCCCGCCCAAACCGCACGCGTCAATGACTTCAATGATCCATTAGCCGAGTGTAAGCGTGTACAAGCAAACACATCTTTAAGTTGCATTCTGCGCCCAGCGCGGAGATAAACGCGGGGTGGAGAGCTCTCTCCTAAAGGAAACAACGGGAGGAGAAGGTTGGAGGGATAACATTCCACCACGCACACACACACGCACACGCACACACACTCGCACTCGCGTGCACTCCTCCGCGTGCGGCATGCCGTCGCGTACTGGTGGCCAGCCAGAGCCCGTGCGAGTCCTGGCGGGAAAGGCCAGTCCGTTCGGCTGGGAGGCGGTTCCCATTTCGGCTGGGAGGGAGGGGGGAGGTTTGCCCCACCCTCTCCTCACGGGGGGGGGGGGGGAGGGCAGCACACAGCACGGGGATCACAGCAGCCTGCATCGCGTCACTTCCCCTTCGCGTGCGTGCGCCTGCGTGAAGGCAGTGCGAATGCAGCACGCGTTGTCTCGCTCGCTCGCGCGAGAATGCATCCTGCAGACCGCGCGCGCCTGTAACCTGTAGCTGCGAGGCCGCGCGTGGGTGTTCCAACCTGCAAGGATGCACTTCTTATGTACGAAAGCTGGCTCCCAGCAGGGCCTTGCGATGCACATCGTCGCTGCAGTGTCCTGCAGGGAAGCCGAGACCGATCTTGGGACGGCCTTATCCACCCACCCCCACCTCCCCTTTTCCCCTGAAAAGGGGCCGTCCTAGCGTGTCGGCCCGAGCGCGGCCCGAGCCCGACCCGAAGCCGTCGGGAAGCGCACGGGACGCGCGAGCTCGGCCGCTGCACACGCCGCACAGTGTGTGTGTGTTGCTGGCAGCGTGCAGAGGACGCAGCGTTCGTGTACAACAGCGTCAGCGGCCTGGTATCCGGTGGGCGCCCACTAGCTCACCGCGCTGCTCGAACAACGTCCGCCTCGACGGGTGTGTGAAGTGAGTTTTTGTGTTGTTGTTTTCGCTCCCCCAGCTCAGTGTCACGCGTGCGGTGTGTGGAGCAAATAGTGTGTGCATTACGAGCTCAAGAACAAAGAACGGGTGTTCCGGTGTGCAGAACCGTGCTGGCCAGTTCCCGGTGCGACCGCAGCGGCCAGCCCCTGGACGCCTGTTCCGAAGCCAACGCGTGAAAACGGTGAGTCGGTTGCGGTCAGCGGGTGTACCTTCAGCGAATGCTTTCAGCAGCGACTGCCACACCTATCAACCGGGGGGGTCTTTCGCTGGCCCGCTCCACTGGCACATCAAGCAAAATGGGCTGCTTTCGGACCCGTGCTGGACGGCGAGCCTGAGGTCGTCAGCTTCAGCTCAAGCATCTCTATCAACCGGAGTCGCTACTAGCCGTTCAAGTGTAGTGATCAGGTGTAGGTGAAGAAATCGAGCTGCAGAGGTGTATGCGCAGAAACCTCACTCGCAGAAACCTTCTCCAACGTCCGATGAACGTTGAGTTTGGCCCTGGGTGTTGCTGTAGCTCAGATATAGCGCAGTGTGATCGAGATCGCTAAACAATTTTCCTTGAATGCTCTTGCGTGAACTAGAAACCTCTGAAGAACGTATATCTGGAGCACCAATGTACATCCCCTTTTGCTATACGGCATGTGATGCACTGGAAGCTCCAGAAGTAACGAATAGTGGAGTCGTGTTTGAGTTGCGCCGTACTTCATCTATTCCCCCACGCTCTAGTCTCCCGATGTGGAAACTATTGCATGGTGAAGTTTTTGCAACTCCCAGCCAAGGACTCTCGTCTTGGTTATATCGCAGAATGCCTCGTCAATCTTTCATCGAGCATCAAAACAGGTGCTCAGTAGCTCCCGAAGGTTAAAAAGGGTACAGCTCAGTATGTTCCTTATTCTTATCGATTCCTCTTGCTTCTCCGTAAACACTGCTTTCTTACGCACACACACACACACACACACACACACCTCATGCAAATGGACCATATCCAACCACGCTAACCACCTATCGCATCCCTTAGCTTCTGGAAAACTCCCAATCAGGATGCTAAAATCTAGCCGCACACGGCCGTCGTGTCCCACTGGAACATCAGGCCCGCTCCAAACGAGGTTTTAATCCCCCCCTAGCCTGCTATCTGCTGCCGCTCGGTCCTGCGGGCACGTCCACCACACCTCATGTGCACAAAGCACAATAATGCGTATAATTAATGCCCGATCGGACCGGTTCGGAGTTTTCCGGGGCAAGCATCTTGCAACGATGGGGGACACCGAAGGTTGCCTTGTTGTTGCTGTTGTTGGCCAACCGTGGGCAGGTCAGTTCGAGTGTTGCCGAGTGTGGGACCTGCGGACACCTGCGCTTCGCCGTTTCGCTTCCCTCCGGCGTTGATGCTGGGCTAATCTACCGCTGTGTGCGAGTGTGTGTGTGTGTGCTTATGCAAAAAAACCCCTAGAGAGAAAGTGATTGCCAGCCACCCCCGTCCAAGGGTTTCCGATGTTGAAACCTTTCAAAAATGTCGCCCCCTTTCGCTAACCGCCCCCGGGAAGGGTTGTACGGCTGGGAATGAGGCAAAGAAATTAAAAACCCCTGCTCCGCCTGCCGTGATTGACACTTTTTCATCACGTGCGAGTGTGTGCGTGTGCCGTACTGTTTGGATCCTTTCTTACACTATCGCCGTGGAAGCGGAGAGGGAACGCATTTTGGTGCTTTGATTTTACAGATTTCAACAGCGACCGTTTTAATATTTCATCCGAATCAACCGAACCGGAAACGGAACCCTGAGCTGTCCGGCTGCTCGTCGGCACCGGGCTTTAGGGATGAATTTGCACGCAATTTGCACTTATCGTGGACGTGGAGTTGAGTGACGGTTCGGTCAGGTTCCCAACATGAAAAGGCAGCGCGTGTTTGTGTCTTTTGTTGCAGGGGCTCTTTTCTGTTTTTTGTCACATTCTTACTTACTGTGAGTACTATCCAATCTACTGTCAGTATTGAATCGAGCATCGACAGGCCGTAAAACGGCGTAGAAGCGCTCGCTTCTATCTAAGAAGTGCAATCCATAATGCCCGACTGGTAAAAAAACGATATAGCTTCAATAAATTACATGTGTAATGCACTTTGCCTACCTTTCTGGCGCACATTTATTGTCTCATTTATTAACAATTTATTGCCGATATATTAACGATTTATTTATCCAATCTCGAATAAAACCAGCTATCTAGGATGTCACATTTACAGTTTTATGCGACCCGAATTCATTTGTATACAGTTTTATTCGGTAAACGCAACATTTTGTTTTGAGTGCATACTTTCGGGCTGATGGAACAACATTTAACTAAAACATATTCGAAACAATTCGGAAACGGATAAATTGATATAAAAATAAATACATTCGCAAAAATATTGTTCCTCTGAAGAGAAAAAAAAGCTTCAACGATTGCATACCTTTAGGCGCAAAAGTCACCCTATACACAAACCATGGTTGGGATGACCGCTATTATCGCATAAAAAGGCATAAATCTATGCTGAAAAGGTTCTATGATTATGTTTTCTTCATGAAAATTAACTCTTTGCAATAAAACAAAACGAAATGATAAACAAAAATGGACCCAATGTTTGTACCACAAGCTCTGTCATCACGTTCTGCTCGGTGTGTTCTGCAGGCTGGTGAAACTGGAAGGATGTAGGCACCGTCCCGTGGGCCCCCTACTACGGCTATGCGCCAGCGATCGTCGGTCTCCAGCCGCGATACCACCACCGCCATCCGCTCGCCCGCCCATGGCTCTATGGAGCCAGCGTTGCCGCGCAGTCGACTAACTAGCGCCTCCACGTCCACGTCCAAACCAGCCGGTGGCACCAACAGCAGCAGCAGATACGGTGCAGAACACTTCCGGCCGGCGACTTCCGGTGGTATGAATGAGCACTCTCATCATCACCACCAGCAGCAGCAGCACCAGCAGCAGCAGTCTCTCAGCAGCAGTATCGTCAGCAGCAGTAGCGGCAGCAGTACCTCCAGAGTCCAACAGAAGCACGGCGTTGTAAAGGCCACCCAGCAGCAGCAGCAGCAGCA